>VWYH01009153.1:400302-440527 GCA_013399365.1 Pampusana beccarii
GGCTGCCCCCGGCTCAGGGCCGCCGCTCCTTCGGCCTCTCTCCGCCCGCGCCCCCCCTCCCGCCGGGCAGCGCGGGCGCCCGAAGGCGGATCCGGGGTGCGAGGGCCGGGCGGGCGGCTCCGTGCCCGGGGACCTTGCGGGAGGCAGGAGCGCTCTCGGTGCAAGGTTAAATACCGGCTGAAGGGCTTTCAGGGCAGGGGTCGTTACTGTTGGGGGGAAGAACCTCTTGGACTCTTCTCTGGGTGGGAGCAGGGAAAGCGAGTCCATTAGTGTGAGATTTTGAAGGTGTTTGTGTGTAACTCAGCATTACGAGCTGTAGCGGGGGCAGCACCGTCCTCTCAAGGCCAAGCCGCTGCTCTGACCTGCAGTAACGTATTCTGTTCTGGCTGTGGTGTGTCCAGCATCGTGCGTGACCCAGTCTGACAGCGTTAAGCAGCAGTGTAAAGGAGAGTCTGTCTGTGCCCTCACTGAAGGAAGAATGGGAAGAGAATGGCTATTTTTTAAACAACAGAAAATGTGAGAGGTATGAGAGAGCCAACTTATGATGGTCTCACCCATAGGGCTGGGCACTTAAGTCAGACAGCAGCGAGCTGCAAATCTATCGTAAGTTAGGGTTTCTCTCCTCCTTCTCCTCCTCTTATCTCCTTACCTGACCTTTTTTTATCCCATTATCAAGGAGGGTGAGAGGGTGCCCTGGAGCCTGTGCTATGCTATTGTTTCTCTCCCTATGTCCAAGAAGAGTGAGACTTCAAGTCATGTGCAAGGAGACACTGAGGCATGAGGAGCAAGTTGGGGGAACTCTTCTCCAGTTCTAGGTCTTCTGGAGTGTTTCTGTGCAGGCTTTTGGAGAGGCAGTTTGGTGAACATATGGGTTGTGGTGATTTGTGGCTGGGGCCCTGAGTCAGTATGTGCTCCAGGGCAGGGCTGGGTGGTTCTCAGCAGTTTTGCCAGGAGTGGAGCAAAAGGTGAATTTCCTTGCTCCGCCTATCCCTGCTGTACTGGTGTACTTTGGACTGCACCTCCTCCCGGGCTCCTGGGCTCTGTCTGCAGGGAAGCATCACTGGAGGGGTTGCTGGGGTTGGATGTTAGGTTCTTGACATCTAGCAGGGAAGATGTGCAAATGTAAATTACCATAAGAAGCAAACTGAACTAAAATTGCTTTAGGGGAAAAACAAGAACATGTTTTTCTTCTGTTAGCGTAGTAGTTTACAGAAACGGCTCTTGTCCTTGTCTGTGTGACTGGTGCGGTCCAGTTTTATCTGTGAGACAGGGAACATTTGAACATTGCCTCTTCCAGGAGTGCAAAAGCAAGGCTTCACTAGAGCAGTTCTGGGAAGTTACCTGATACGCCTTCTGGGCTGGTCCTGTGAGGGGAGAAACTCCAGCGCTCTTGAGTGGAAGAGTCAGTTTTATTGGCAGTTACATCTCATGTGATATGGAAGGAGATTAGATTCACTTTGCTTCTGGGTTGTTAAAATGGAGAAATAAAGCAGTGCTGATGAACGGATATTTAATTTTTGTAATCAAATGTTTTCTGTCGGTTTAAAGTTCTGTTAACTCTGATTTTTCTTTGTGCAGGTGTGCCACTTTACCCAAAGAAGTTCAACATTTTCATTTACAAAAATATGTAATATATTTTGGCGGTAAGTTGGAGATTCGTATTGTTGTGTAATGGGTAAAGACACAGATATTGGGTGAACTTGGTGAGCTGTAAAATTTGAAAATAAGTTTATTTGCTCTAGTATATAGTTGGATAATTCCGTGTAGACTGTTGCTATGGTGCTGAGTCTGAATCTAAGTCCTCTGTCCTGGAGAGCAACGAGCAAGGCGAGAATGCCCCAAGAAAACCCATCCAGTTCACTTTGAAAAAGGAGACATAATAAGAGGCACAAACTTCAACTCCAGGGAACATTAGAAAAATCAGGCCTAAGCTTACCGCATCTTAATGCATCCAGGTGGAGCTTTCACTGATGAACTTCCATAGCATCATCACGCTACCTGGAAGTATTGATTTAATTTATAATGCTTAATGTAGCTGAGTGTGTAAAGGAAAAGTTTCGAATCCAAGTCAGGAATATTTTTCCAGGAGTAGACAGGAGGGGGAAGAAAGTAACAGAATAATTGTGTAACTGGTAGATGAAGACTTCATCTCCAAATGTATGCTATATTATCAATAATGTATTCAAAAGTAATACAGTGAGAGCAGTGTCGTTTTCTGTGTCTCAGAAGACTTCTGTAATCTGGTAAGGGCGTGGAGAGGGTGTTATGTCTGCAATCATCAGTACACAGCTGTGCTGTCCTTGCACCATATTCGCTGGCTGAAAAGAGTGTTTTGATGCCTTCTGGTTTTATTTTAGCCATTTGGTTAAATTTTGTGGGAGGGGATACGAGGAGGAGGAAATGCTTTGAAATGTTTCTGTTTGGGGCATCAGGGAAAGTTTGCTTTTAACAAGGTTACTCTTTTGAAAAACACTGTCACCAGGTTTCACCATACCAGTATGTCCCACTTGTGCAGCTGCAGTAAGACAGCTAGTGATGAAAAATACCAAGACCCTTTTCAACTTGGTAGAAAAGACTTGAAGAATCTCTATGAAGATATTAAAAAGGTAAGGGATTTTGGTGACTGCTCTGGGATGTTGTGATGATTCTGATTTTAATAGCAACCATCTCTTTGGAGGATAGTTATTGAAAGAATATTCTTTATGTTCATTAACAGCTGTCTGAAACGTGAATTGAAGGCAAAGAGAGCATTTCTGCATATCAGACCAGACTGCAATTTTTGTTTTCTCCTGGTTTACACTGCTGGAATATATCATTTATGTTTCAGATTACTCATAGTAATTTTAAAAACTACTTCAGCTTGCATTTGGTAATGAATACAGGCAGTAACCTTATAGCTGCATAATGTTTTGCTTGTACTAAACAGATTTGCTTTGTGATTTTTATGCCGATATATTATTTTCCTTTTTATAGGAATTACTTGTATCTACAGCAGAACTTAAGGAAATGTGTGATTATTACTTTGATGGGAAAGGAAAAGCCTTTCGACCAATGATTGTGGTGCTAATGGCAAGGGCTTGCAACATTCACCATAATAATTCCAGGTGAGTCGGTCAATTTTAGATATATGGACATATAATGTATTTGAAATTTCTCATTCTTGTGTTCCCAAAAATATGTCTAGTAACTTCTTGAAAAGAAAAAGCTCCTCAGTAAAACCTCAGTTTAAGTTCCATTGTGAAGCTGTGGTTTTGTAGATAGCAGTGCAAAAGGAACTACTGGGTGTATTACATGATTCCCTGTGCAAAACTGTGGACTATATTGCAGTGATAACTGGTGATGGATAAATAATGTTGCTAAATTCTGATGTTTGTGAGGCTTTTAGTCAATTTTAGCCTCTTACTCAAATGGTTTATTAGAACTTGTAATAGTCCTTGAAACTATATGAACTTAATTAAAAATATTTTTTATTTGTAACCACTCATGTAGCTATAAACTCGTCACAGGTAAGAACTTTGCCACAAGAAGAGACTTCCATAGCCTTTAGGAGCCTCTAGGAGCAAGTTTCCACACTTAATTGTAAGATTCTAATCTTAGAGCTGGTGTAATCCTCATGTTCTTCAAGTTAGTTGTCATTTGAAAGCAGTTTTAACTGAGCAGAACATCGTGCTCGCCTTGTACTCTCTGTCACTCCTTGCTCTGGCTGATTGCAAACACTTCTTTCCACACTTTCTTATCAGTTACATTTGCATTTTGAGGAAAGATGTTGGCCAGAGTGTTCTCTACCTTCCAGCTACATTTCCAGTCTTCCCTTGTATAGAATTTCAAATATGAAATATTTGGTCCTTTGCCAGAAGTGTTTCTAGACTAATTCATCAGCCTTAAGGGATTTTTCTCAGGTCTTGCTCAGTATTTTCCTTAGCGGTAGGTTAATGCCTTGTTGGACTTGATTTCTACCTCAGAGTATGGCATGTACTTTGCTGCTTGCTATGGCAGCTCTCCCAGTACACTCCCTCCTGCGTGAATATAATTTTGAAGAAGAAAGCAAAACCTAGTTGGCAGTGTCCTGTCCTGTGTGTGCCAATTCCTCTTCTTTTAGGAAAACATTGTCCAGGACTAAAGAACTTCATTCCAGCCTGATTCTGTTCTCTGTTCAATACCACTCCTTGTCACTGTCTTCGAGGTAGCAAAAGGAATATATTGGTTGTGAAACTCCTCAAATATGTTGTCTGTCACAGCGCCGACTGGCTTAATATAGCCACGAGTGGTCTTGATATGAAAAACAGGAGTGTGATGATGTCACTTTTTGATAACAGAATCATTCTTGATGACTGGCCATCCATGGTGTAATGAAAGGAAGCACAATAAACAAAAAATTTCTGCTTGAGTTTGGAGGTTCATGAGTGTCCTGTTAGGGCATAATCCCCATGTTATCTACAGCCACCTTCTCTAAGAAAAACCTTAAAGTAATCCCACCATACATCAACCATAGTATATCCAGTTCAGCTACAGGAGTGCTGATACCCTTGTGTAGTGCTTTGTGAAATCATCAGCATGCCTGGTCCTTGTGGTCAAAAAAGGTAAGTCCAACCAGCTTCAGGGATGGACTACAAAGGTTATCAGGGAGAGTGAGGGACTTGTGGTCTGCAAATTTATCAGAAACAGGGGCAGAAGGGGCTATTTAAGACAAAGGACAATGTTGCTAAGAGGATGGAAACATAGGAGTAGCTTATGAACGAAGTTATGTAGTGTACATGCAATACCATGAAGGCTGGAATTGATGTCATATAGTGTAGGAGGTAAGCAGTGATTCAGAGAAGAAATAGCTGTAGAAAGAACTCAGTTTGCCTTTATATGCTCAAAGCATATTTGCCGTCTTTTGACATACACATATGCTCATGGACGGGTTCTTGTCAGCGCATTGTGCTGTCTTGAAACCACCAGGACCAGTTTTCAGACCTGCCCTATGCCATGAGAATGTGTCATCTCAGGGTTCTAGTGCCACATACGCCTGGGACAAGTGTTTGCTTCGTAGAAGTCGACCCTCAGCATAGAGCACTCTGATTTATAGATGCCTGTGTCATTTGGCAGCATTTGTACATCTGTTGCAGCTTTTGTCAGCACCTCCAAACCATGATCTTTAAAAGCCTTCTTATTAAGCTGAATGTTCCTTATATAAGGACAGACTGAGTCACTATTTCTGTCATGTTGTTTTTAGAATGAAATTTTGAGTAAGGAGAACAGAAATATTTCAGTAAAGGAAGAGAATGAAATCCCAGGGTATTTACTTTCCTCTTCTTTGCCTCATGCCAGTTTTCCCCACTTTGTAATTAAAATTCACATATGTTTATACAAGTCTTCAGTGTACTGCTTTTTGGTTCATGCATGATGACCAATGTCTTTTAAGGGCTGGGTAGGCCATGTCGAAAGAATATACTTTCTTATTGTGGATACCCACTTACTGTGAGTTGATGAAGTTTTATGGGCATTTTCTTCTCTTGTACTTTTGAGCTTCTTGAAGCAGGCTGGGTTACACCTGCTTTGTCATACATATACTTCTTGTTCACAGTAATACTGCTTTCATTATTGTTGCTTCTTAAAGCAGCGTTGCTTCCAGGTGACAAATGGTTCTTCCAACTTCTTGCTGTTTGTGTGGAAAACTGTATATGTAGAGAAGGAAACACTGCGTATTTGTAACTCTGCTACTGACATAGGGGAAAAAAAAATACTTGCTTTCTATTCTGCTTCTCCTGACATTTAAGATATTTTTCCTCTTCCAGCTTGTCATTTCCCTTAAAGCATTTTGTCATTCTTTTCCTTGGTTAATATTGATTCTTCTCCCAGACTTGTTTTTCTTTGTTGAAGCTTTAGTTCTTCACATGCAATCAGAGATACTGGCCACAACATCCGCAGACTTGTAGGGCAAGCCAATATCCTGTGGTGTTCATCCTTAGCATTTCTTTTGTTCTGCCTCTGGTGTTTGTATTACTGACGTTGAGTTTCTGCTTCATCTCACTCCCATTCTCAAATGTCATGTAACTTGCTGGACACAGCATGCTTTTGCCTGTTCTTTCATCTGTTGTTGTTTGTTTTCTGTTTGTTTGTTTTTTGTTCTCTTTTGTGCAATACTAGTACAAAAGGTAATACTCTTCTTTGTTTGGCTGTTAAAATAACAGGATGCAACTTCATAAGGTTATAGGTCCTGATCTTACAAGGCAGATCACGGACACCTCTTTTTCTTCACAGAGCCCCACCAGAGTAGCTGAGACTTCTCAAGTGGATGGAGGGGAACATGCAGGTAGCTCTGCTTACAGTTTAGGGGACATCATCTGTATGTTTAGATTTGAGGAAGGAACAGTATTTAGAATGCCCTCAGCAGGTTAACTGTCTAGAGTGGTGTCGCTTCACTGTCGTCATAATAAGGACAATGACAGTTTTATAAAGCATCTGAACTATTATAAAAAAATGTGTGTGAAGCATTCAAGTTGTTTTGTGCTGGTATGTTGATATTTTTCCCTTGAAGATCCGAGTGTCGGAAGTCCAGCCCTGAGTCCTTAGGTCCCTTGGGCAATGGCTTTTTACTTAAGGGTAGCAACTTACCTTTGTGCAAGAGTGAGAATTGCTGTAAAGAGTTTAAGCTGTGGTCACGCAGACCCTCAATTTCACACATCCTCTGGCATTTCTTCACATACCTGTGTGCAGAATTTCACAGAATTATCACGTAGCCTGACTGGACCTAATGTTTCTGTTTCAGGTGTATTCTCCAGTGGTGTCTGCACCAAAATGAGAGACAGACAAATAAGAAAAGGCCAAATAACTACAGAGGTATCTCAATAGAGAAAATAGTGAGCACAAAAGCTTTAGGCAGAAAAAGGGGAATAACTCCATCAGAATAGTGCAAGAAATATTTAAATATAATGACCTGGCCAAACTTCGAAGAATAGTATTTCCTAAAGATATGAGGACCTGCCAGCAACCTTAGTCCTCTTCTGTTTCATTCCTCCAAACCATGGTTGTCAGATACCTGTACTGTGCGCTGGTTTTCAGCTGTTCTGTAATTTGCTCTGATGTTAACACATCCGTTCTCTGTACTTCCCCCAGTTTGCAGTACCCTTCTGTGTCACAGGCTGTGTTTCTCAAATGTTTGTTTCTTTCAGCTACAGGGACTTAACACCAAAAACTGAGGAGAGTGGTCATAACACAGTAATTTTGCAAGTTCTTTTGCAACGTTTCCTGTCTTTAAGCTAGCAATATCTAATTACTGGCAAACACATTGCAAAGCTCTTTGTTGCAGACTATAAATACTGTTTAAATACTGTTTAGTGCTGGTTTGAGTTCCTCCTTCTCTTCCCCCCTCCTTTTTTTTTCCCCTGAAGAGGGTTATGTGGAGGGAGAGGTGTGTTTGGTTTTGATTTTAACCTGTAAGATCAGCCTTGGTCTTGTTCAGTGTAAGTGAGACAAGTTCTGTAATGGAAAAGACCTTGGGGTACTGTAGGTCTATAAAAACTTACCACAGAATCAAGCAGGGGGTCCTACTGAAAAGTTAACATAATCTCTTTACACATGCATTATGTTAATTGACTTACAGTTGTATAAAAATTTTGTGTAAACCTATATCATCTTGAGGTGCCTTTACTTTGAGAATGACCTAAAATGGCATCTTTCCGCTTACTGGACTTGTGGAGACCTAATTATCTGTTGACTTGAGTTACTGCTACTTTTTGCTTTTGTTTTGCAGGCAAAGCAGAATGAAAAATGGCAGGGAATCAGAAGGATGCTGTTTCTTGTGTGTTTTGCCTAAAATAGGCATGCTCTGATTCAAAATTACTCTCACAAGATGTTTGTAGGAAACTTGTAAATTTTTTTGCCAGACATGGGAAGAACCTTGCTTGAGACCTTACAGAAACAGTAGTTTAAAAAAAAAAACCAACCAAAACCCTCTTCAGGTTAAATTATGACATTTGATGTAACATTCTGGGAACCAGACACATGAACCAGGAGAATTCCTATGCCATTTTTAGTCATTGTCAGAGATGAAATGCACTATAATGCAGAACTCTTTGAAAACCTGCTTTTGAAGTGTCTGTCCTTGTGCTGTCTTCATACTACTGAAAGATTTTGGTGTGTCGGTGAGTGTTGCTATTTACTGCTACTTCCCAGCAGGAAGTCCAGTCTGCTGACATAGTTAAAGAAAAAGGGAGTCCCCAAAAGGAGACCAGTGCATGAAAGAGGCTGGAGACCTTTACAGTTTTTTTTGAAGGTAAGTTCTCCTACTTAGTAACAATAGTTTATTTTGGAAAACTACTTACACTGAACTAGCATTTGACTAAATTACTAGTCCACAGTAAAACTTACTTTCAAACAACCGTGAAGGTTTCCAGCTCTTACTTTCTGTTGTTTAAAAGCCACATTTTCACAGCCTGTGAGCCACACATCCTGCTATTGTTCAGGATGTAAAACTCCCACTGAGTTTTGCAGTGTTCTGCAGTGTTCTGCATAGAGGTAGGTGTCAGAACGCAGTGTTATGTCAGCAGACTGCAAGATGTTCTTTCATTTTGTGATTAATCACTAGATTTTAATAGATATAGGCAATGCGAGAAGATTTTAAATTCACTTCATCTGAGCTGAAATGATTGGTTTTTATTTGTCTCTGTTCTTTTTCTGTTCTGCTGGAAAAATAGTGTGATTTGCTCTGTTACCTGTATACCAGAAGTAAGGCATGTATATATCAGAAAGGTTTTTTTGTTTTGGTATCAGTGGGCATTTTTGTTCGTTAGTTTGTTTGTTTGTTGTGTGTTTTGGTTTTTTTTGTTGTTTGGTTTTGTTTGTTGGGTTTGTTTTGTGTGTTTGGTTGTTTGTGTTTGGTTTGGTTTTGGGTGTTGTTGTTTTGTTTTGTTTTTCTAACATCCACGTGGGTTTGTCACAGCTGTAAGGCAAGGCTGACCGGGATAGCCATCTCTGGCATCCTGCATGCAACCTGCGATCAGAACGGGTAGAGAAAAAGATGGTACTAGAGCAAGGCAGTGGCGGTTGGATACTGGGGTAGATGGTGCTTTGTGTGAGCTAAGTTGGCTCTTATGTTCATTTTGCCAACCTTGATCCCTAGATAATTGTTTCTGTGTTCTTCCATTACCTTCTTTTCACCTGGTATAAAAAATAAAGTAGGTGTGAGCTACTGAGACTTGAATCATCAATGTTAGGTCTTCCCAAAGGCTGAATTTCAGGAAGTGTTAGGTAGTTGGTGTTTACAGTCCTAAAGTGATTGCAGTATAATTCCAGCTAATTCCTCAGGCTTTGGAAGAACCTCTAAGGTCTTAAGGTAATCAGATAAGATAAAGCATAAAATCCCCGAGTTATGTCTTTCAGATGTAGAATGCAGGTTTCTGTGCCTGCTGGTCTCTCCAGCTGGCTGGTCAGTAGCATTCACCAGCTTTAAGAGTTTGTGATGCTGTGTCTTACAGGTGGAGCAACACAGAGATAATGAAAACTTCAAATCTCTTCTACAAAGCTACCTGGAATTCTTTGCTCTTTTCCAGACTTCCATCTCTTTGGAACCAAGCATCCTTGCTGCTGTGCTATTTATTGCAGTCTGGATTTAGAGGGATTAGAGTCAGTAACTCGGGAGTTTTGCAGTACTGTTAATCCAGCAAGGCAGAAACAGGCCTCATAAGGATGGAAATTTCGCATTGTACTTACTGTACTAACGTGACCTTACTTTCTCTTGTCTTCCTAATTCCAGGTTTGAAAGATGGGGTTCAGACCATGGAAAAAGTGCAACAGCTGTTTTCAGAGAGATATTTTTAGTTTGGTTTTAGTAGAGATTTCTTTTAGTGTATGGCAGCACATGTAATTGATTTAATTATTTGACAGTTCTTGTTTTTTATTTTAGGGAGGTGCAAGCAAGCCAGCGCTCTGTGGCCATAATTGCTGAGATGATCCACACAGCCAGCCTTGTTCATGATGATGTCATTGATGATGCAAATTCTCGCAGAGGAAAAATGACAGTCAATCAAATCTGGGGAGAGAGGAAGGTGAGTTTGCTATTATGTGCAAGACTTGCCTTTGAGTTTCAGCAGAGCACAAATACCCGGGGGGTTTGTCACGTTGCTGTCCTTAGGCACAGGCTTGGGATATGCCAGGAAAAGTATGCAGAGGTGTGTGAAGATTGTGGGTAAGACATTAGATAATGTCTGTTTGCAGTGTGATTCTTACTGATTTTACATTCCCTATGCCATTCTCTGCAGTGCTGTTGGAATACTTCGAACTTGTACCTCATCCAGAACTCTATAGGTTACCCTGATTCAGTAGTAAATGCAGAAAGGTTTTCAGAGAGAAAAGGTTTTTTGAGAGGAGTGTCTTCAGAGAGCATTAAAAGGAAGGTCTTAGTCAGAAAATGCAAGGAGATAAGTACACTGCCGATGCATCAGAACATATCCTGGCAATTCAGAGCTGACATGGCGTAACAGTCACAACAAAATGGTCAAATAGAGAAGTAATGTTCAAAAAGACTTCACAGGCAAATGTATTCAGATATTGCAAACAGGAAGGAGTGCTGATATAGAAAAATATAAACAGCACGATAAGACAGGGATTAAAAAATGGTTCCAATTTTAATATTTGGTTATCTTCTGTTTTCTCTGTTACAATGAGATACGTATGCTTTATGTAGGAAAATTATGTCATGTGAGTAGACCTACTAAATAAAGGAGATTGTATTGTCTGTAACAACAGGAAAAGACTTAGAAGTTCAATTTTTTTTTTTTTTTTTTTTTCTTAGGCTGTTCTAGCTGGTGACTTCATCCTTTCAGCTGCTTCCTTAGCTTTAGCACGAATTGGAAACACTACTATCATCTCTGTTCTAACTCAGGTGATTGAAGATCTGGTGCGTGGTAAGGTCTTTTTCTGTTTTTATCTTCAGATTTGCTTGCCTAAGCAGTAAACCCACAAATAAAAACTCCCATCTGTGCAACTTTTTAGGTGAATTCCTCCAGTTGGGTTCCAAGGAAAATGAGAACGAGAGATTTGCTCACTACCTCGAGAAGACTTTTAAGAAGACTGCGAGTCTTATAGCAAACAGTTGTAAAGCAGTATGTACGTCTGTCTCTTCTAAAGTTAACCTACCATACTGTAAGCTTCACAGCTAAACTCCCAGTTATTGTGGTTTCTCTGGAGACCCTCCAAAGCAAACCCTTAGAATGGTATTCTGCCACAATGTGAATGGGTTTGTGGTTGTGCATTTTATCACAGTTCAGCTCTGTAGCTCCCAGTATTGCCTCTCACTCTTTCTTTTCTGTTTTATATTCATACACAGATTTATTGTTAATCTCATTTGAATCAAAATAAGGTTCACAGCCTTAAATTTATTAAATTCTGCGACATTGAGATAGTGTTTTTAATCTCAGTTGATAATTCTTAAGCTGATAATTTAAGTCTTCTTTGACGTCTGATTCCACTCCTTGATGCTGTGTTGGACCTTAAATGATAGCAGTGGGAGGAAACAATTGTTTATACTCTACATTGTAAAAGAACAGAAGCATGCGTTTCTTGATTTGTTTGGGTTTTTTAATTATCAATTGCTATATCCAACCCATCTCTCATTCAGTTCTGTTACTTCATTACGAAAAGATCTGATTGAAGATGATGTTCTTATTCCAAAAAAAAGGCTAATTTTAGTGCAGAAAATGGAGAAGGTGGGCAATAATCTCACACCGAGGTGTTTTGGTTTTTTTATTAAAGGCAATATAGCTGGTGTATCCTATAGCAAGAGGGAGTTCTAAGTGAATTAGACTGAAAATCTGTGCTAGTTTTAGTCATCTTCATTTGCTCTCAGAGAACTGGTATATTTGTGCAATAGACAGCAATTGAAAATTGCTTAAATCAAAAGGATCCTACAGAATGAGAGACATAGATTTTGTTGGGAGGGAGAATATCTTTCATTCTAATTGGAGGAAAGCAATTAAGTCTTCTGGATTGCTCATATTAATAGCAATGTGACCCTGGCAAGAATATCCCTTTGCAAGTCTCCATTTATATTAGTGGCCAATTGGACTAGTAAGGAAAATCACATTATTCTGCTACCCCAATAAAAACATACAAGTTTTTGTATTCACTTTGACAGTCTTACTAAAAGAACCTTCACAGATAGAAGAAATCACCTCACTGGCTGGATTTTCCTTACAAATGTGCTGTTTTGAGTTTTTTCCTTTTCATAGCTCATAAGAGTTAAGGATTTAAGCGCTTCCCTCTGGGTTGTGGCTGTGATGCTGCTGTTTGGCTGCTTCTCCTTTAGTGGTTGTTCTGAGATGTTCTATTGCCGAAGGGCTGGAATTTTATATGCAGTAAAATTTGTGTTATGAAGGAAAAACCAGAGAGGAGTCTGTCTTTATGGCAAAATCATACTTATTGCATACAGTAGCAATGACTTGTATGTATATGCCTCCCTCAGTTTCTTTCTGCATGGACTAGGAGAACTCTACTGTACAAGTAAAAAGGGGATTTGGTTGGTTGGTTGTTTTTTTTGTGTGTGATTTAGGTTTTTTGGGGGGCAGTGGGTGGTGTTTTTTGTTTGTTTGTTTTTGTTTAGGTGGTTTTGGCTACTAAGGAGAAGGATGGAATCAGAAGGGAGTTTTCAGTAGTGAAAATTATAAGCAGGATCATCACTTCTAGCTTGAAAGCAAATTCAGCTGGGGAATCAAGTATTCACCTTTTCAGGGACAAAGTGAAGGAGAGACATTGTTTCCAGAACATCAGTGACAAGTAGGCTAGTGTGCCATTACAAACAGTTCAGTTCCTGCTAATGATCAGAAAAAACAGTGGTTTGTTTTTGTGCATAAATAAAAGTATTAACTGGAAAGAAGATGTCAAACAAGTTCAGGTGGCATCTTAAGAATTCTACAGAGTCATGCTTTGAGATGAAAGAGCAGAGTATTCCTGGAAAAATATCTGAACAAGGTGATAGATAATCTGTCAACACTGGTTAGTCACTCTATTAGATAGCTTCTGCATTTAAATCAAAAGTCCTTTAAGCTAGTAAAATAGCTTTTAATGGACAGAACACTCTGTTCAAGATGTTGGAGCCATCCCAGTCTCTAGTTTATTTCTACAATAGTTCTGCATGGGGGAATGTTACTGAAATTGCAGTCAAAGGTATGTTGCAAAAGGAAGTGGTGGCAGATGGCCCAGAGGGCCAGTGAAGCCTTAGTTACTGAAAGGCATTTTTCAGAGAAACATGAGGGGTGACTTTGGTTCAAGAATTCAGAAACAATAAAGCTGAAGTGGAATTTCTATTAGTCATCAGGCAAGCTGGAGATGGCAAAATAAGCTGAGCAGGTTCTCTTTCTGTCTTTTTAAAAATCCTGCTGTAATGTGAACTCCTGACCTTCACAAAGTTGTTTGTATTTTGCATAGCATACTTTCAGAAGAGGCATTAAACCATACTTGTTTTGAGATAAGTGTGAAGTTGCACTAGAGATTCTTGACCATTAGGAGAAAGCACGCAGCCTCCTCGTGTAAGGCGAGGCTGCGTCAAGCCTTAGGGACTGAAGAAAAGGAACAGTCTGCAGATCTGGATCTACCTGTGAGCTCCTGCTTTAACTAGTTCACGTTTTGGTGTGTGCACAGGGCTCCATCAGAAAAACCTACTAGGGTGTGGAACTGGTGTCCAGGAAAATAAGGCCTCTGATCCCCTCCCAGCCCAACTAGGCTTGTGGGGCACAAGGACGTTCAGTGACAGATGTAGGGTAATAGCATCAGATAGCATCAGTCAGCCAGTAAATTTCCTTATTTATTATTTAAAATACAGTAACTCTTTGGGGGGTATTTCTTCTTCATAACATTTGCTATGAAAAAGATTAGTGTAAATATATAATAAAAGTACAATTCTTCAATCTAACTTACTTGGTTAACGTGTTAAAATATTAATTACTTGAGGAAAGGTCAAATGTGAAGGTGCAGGCTCAGGACAAGATGATAGTTGTCTGCTGGGGCTGGGTGGATCTCTTCCTCCCAAGAGTCGTTACCAGAGAGGATTTGAAGAACCGGGAGGAGAGGGGAGCGCTGAGCCCTGCAGCAGTGAGCGCGGCTGCATTGGCCCCGGCATGGCCAGCACATCCAGGCAAGTGACTTCTCCTCCGTTCAGCACACGTGAGACCTCAAGGCCGGGCTCCCTCCTACCAGACAGACATTCATGTTGTGGGGTGAGATGAGTGAAGGGCCACCACGATGGCTGGGGGCTGGAGCAGGGGATATGCTAAGAGCTGGTTTTAGTGTGGAGTAGAGAAGCCTCAGGGGGAATCCTCTTGCTGCCTCCAGCTGTGTAATGAGAGCGGGTAGAGAGGATGTAGAGATGTGCAGTGAAATGACAAGTTGTACCATGTTAAAATTCAATTAGCTATTAGGAAAACTTTCTCCATGAGGTTGGTCAAATGCTGGAACAGGCTGTCCAGACAGGCTGTGGGATCTTCATTCTTGGAGATGCTCAGAATTCAAGTGGACACAGCCCTGAGCAACCTGATCTAACTGTGAAGTAAGCTCTGCTTTGAGCACATGGCTGGGCCAAATAATCAGAGTTCCCTTCCAACCTAAACTATTCTGTGATTCCACTGGAAAGAGGAACAGTGCTCCTGTCTGGAAAACAGTGGTGGATGAGCCATGAGTGAGAAGGCAGGATCCTGACTGCTTCAGGAGATGGGTGTGGAGGAGAAAGGCTGGAAAAGGGGAAGATTATGGAGCCTTTTCCATAGTGTCCACAGATCTAGGAGTGTGAGAGCAAATATCTCTTGCACTGTTGGTACAACCCTACCCTAACCTGGCAGCAGGTTTTCCTTTCTTACAGGGCACTGCTATAGACATGCAAGGGCTTTCAACTCCTGCTGCTCTATTCTCACATGATAAATAACAGAGCAGGATGTATCTGCCCAGAGCTGATGACAGAATATTTTATAGATGTGAAATTCAGTAAAGAGGCAAGATTGGTTTATAGTCTCTCATGTAACATAAAATAATAGAAATGATTTTTTATTTTAAAAAGTGTGTTTGAAATAATGCCAAGCAGATTGACTTGCTTTACTGAATTCAAAGAACCTTTCTAAAGAATTTGTTCCACTTGGTATTAGGAAGGATTTTTCATCAGGATTTAGCGGAGGACAAGTCTGACTTCTTGCGAGATTAAATTTGTAATCAACCCAGTCATATCAGGGGAACTATAGGATGTTTTCCAAGGGTGAGCTTTATCATTTAAACAAATATCGCAGAATGGTTGGGGTTGGACTGACATTTTAATGCAGATTTTCATTTGTCAATGCATGCTGTTACCCCAGTATGGCTTCAGTTTGCTCTGAGAAGCAAGCGGCTGGTGGGAAAGCTGCCTGTCTGCATCCCAGCGCGTGTCCAGGCGGGGGCAATAATCTACAAGAGCAATTGGAGAAACTGGCTCCCGAAGGAACTCCCAGGTAGAGAAGACCCGGTCATGTTGCAGGTTCATGATGTGGCCATGGTCAGAGTGTTGCTGACTTGAGGTGTGATAGGCACAGCAGTCTCCTTGATTTTTTTTTTTTTTTTATTTGTCTTTGGAAATGTTCATAACCTGCATAGGAGCCATGAAAGTCTTCTCTTGGAAAGATGCAAGAATTTTGCATTGATGTATTTTGCTTGTGTTACATTCTGTAACTCAGGCTCCTATTTTTTAAACATACCTGTACTGCTGCGATTCTTTATATAGGTAATGTCTGTGTCCCCAGAAAACTCTGCACCTACAGGAATAGCTCTGCTCTGACCTTTCAGATTAAATGAGAAAGCTCTTCTCTTTACGTGGCACTTCCTCGCCCACCTACCAACTCCTGCCCACTCCGACCCTTGCCCCTAACCAGGATCTTGTCACTGTTCTACTGAATTCCGTATTTTAATTCTTCCTATAAAATGCGGTGGTAGATAAAGATTTCATTGAAGCAGGGTGGATGTAGTCCTCCTGCCTTGCTGATGTTAATTTATTTATATTACAGAAACAACCAAAAGTTTGCTAGGTATGGTACAGCAGTAGAAGACATTGGCTCTTTGGGGCAAATACTACTATTTAAGAGACAAGCATCAGAAGGAAGAAAAAAGGGGAAAATGTTGTAGTTTAGTAGTCCCTAGCAATGTCTACTTAAATACCACGTATAAATGTTTGCAGCTCACTCTGTTTTAATAGCCTTCAGGATTTTGTGTGATTAGACATAAGTAGCATTATTTTCCTGCTATATGATCCTCCTCTTCTAAATAAAACCGGGAAATGTGAGATGCTGTTAATGCCTCAGGCATCCAGATTCCTCTGGGTGTTAACTATTATCCATGGATGCCGGTTATGAGTGGGAACTGTTCTGATGTTCAGTTACAACATGCACTGATGCATGAAATAGTCTCTAATCTTGTGCAAGTTGCATCGCATTTATTAGTATAGAATGTTGTTTCTCATTTCCATCTTTACCCTCAGTGCTACTACTGGACTTGCTTTTAGTTTGGGATTGGTTTTTGTTGTTTTTTTGTTTTGTTTTTTTTAATTATCCTACCTTACATAGTCTTAAAGAGAAATTTTTATATATGTATACATATTTTATGTTGTGTGGTGTTCCTAGCATGTATTTTCAGTCTTACATTAAGTAAAATGTATCTTCACTCCTGTTAGTCACAGCACATTTGGAATGTCTGCAGTGAACCAGGATGGATTTTTGCCTCCTGTTCCTAATTGCTTTATTGAAGGCTGAAATAAATCTGAGTATTTAAATATAACCAACCTCATTTTGCAAAGTGTCTAATCAATATATGCATGCAAAAGCATAAGTGCCCTTACTTTAAGGCAAGATATTAAGTCTCAAATCTTAGTTTGTGTCCTATATTTTAGCTTTGTGGAGTTTATTCAGCAAAACTTTTTGTCTCTCAAGTAGTCGATTGAAACATTTTATTTGTTTATCTCCATTTAGTGATAACTTTTTAGTTTGGTATACTTTCCCTTATTCACTGTCTTTTCTTTCCCACTAATTATCCCTTGGTACCTCTGTCTGCAAGCTAATTAGCTCATCTTCCTGAGCAATTCGGCTGTAGTTAACATCACCCTTAAAAATAATCTTCCTTATCTCAACTGTCCCTCCGATACTGGGTGCAACACATCAAGTTTTGTGAATCTTTTATGAGGCATGTAATGTCCATTTATCTCTTGTCTGACCTCCAATTATCTCCTGGCTGATTTATATACGTAATAAATTTAATTCCCCTGTCACTAGACTGGATGACTAGCCTGCATGTGCAGTGCATCCACATTTCTTCTCTCTTCATCCTTGCATTATAATTTCAAAGTCTGATAAATATTTAATAAAGCTAATCTCTTTCCAGACCTGAATGTGTTTTTAATACTGCACTGCTCTTCAGCCTCATTTTCTAGTAAGCTTGGCTATTTGTGTGTATCCATGAACTGAGATAAGCCAGACTGTGCTAGTGAGTCAGCTTATTTTCCTTTCCCAGATCCCTACTGTCCGTGCTTGCTATGTCACACCTATGGTCAGAGACTGAAAGTGGATGCTGACTAAAGCTTTCTATTTACCTGGGCTTTTTTTTTTCTTTTCAGGTCTCAATTCTAGGCTGCCCTGATCCCAAAGTTCATGAGATTGCATACCAGTATGGAAAAAATGTTGGCATAGCTTTTCAGGTAGTGCTTTTGTTGAACTTAAGGGAATCTAAAATCTAGACTTTTCCAAACTGCCTTAGAAATCAAAGTCTTAATCCTTTCTATAAATCTTCTCTTAACAAAGAGTATTCTGTGTTTAGTTCTCATTAAAAAAAAATAATAAAGTTTTAAAATAATCCGTATGTTTATCTCTTTCCAGCTAATAGATGATGTGCTGGATTTTACATCGTGTGCTGACTGTCTGGGGAAACCAGCAGCAGCGGATCTCAAACTTGGATTAGCCACAGGCCCCGTCTTGTTTGCTTGTCGACAGGTAAGTCAACAGCAATCTATTTCCCCAAAGCAAAAAGCGTTCACTGTTCTTCACAGCACACACAGAGGTCCAGCCAAACATGTGAAGTCTACAGTGTAAGTGATGAGCATGGCCTGGGCAGGTGTGAAAAATCCATGTGTTCCAGATCAGCTGGATTCGGTGTGCACACCCGTGTTCTTTCAGGCCGAGAAACACCTTCCTACACAAGTCCTCTTAACATCAGGCCCTTGTATCAAAAGCAGAACTAGTCTTCTTTTGCTGTCTTAGTCCAAGTGCTTCACCTTCACAAAGGGGCAGGTATTCAGGGAGTTTTTTCATGTTTTCTGCACTTACTCCTAAGTATTTTCTTGCTTATGTTCTGGGCTTTGTATCCATCCCAAGGCCAAGAACTTAAATCTCTGCCTAGCTTTTAGGTGGCCACCTCTGTTTATTGGATTTGATCACTTCATCTCGTTGTCCTCGAGTCTTATCCAGTTATAAACATTGGAGGCTCTCCCTTCTGAAGGTAAATGTAATAGTAGTTGGGATAACAGTAAAAGGAGTATCATAAGTAAAATAAGTTTAAAATTGGTGAAGATTTTTAGTGGAGGAGTACAAGGAAAAGAGAAGTACCAGCAGCACCAAAAGAAACACTGAAATTAGTGCTAATCCATAAAAGGGGAAGAAACTGGTTTAATGTACCTTGCTCAAGCTTCTGGTTCACCTGAGGAAAGAAGATTTGGGACTCAGAAAGCAGTCCTTCCTACCAGACTTCACAGTATAATACAAAAACTGGCACAAATAATTCCAGTAGAGCTCTAGTCGCTGATCTTTCATTGGAATTGCTCAGATCTTGACACGAGGAAAAATTTTAGCTCAGTGGAAAAAAAACATACAACTTTATGACATTTACTTCTCCCTGTTTCTTAAGGAACCTGGGGTGGAGAGGGAGGTGGAAAATATGTATGTGTTTATTTCCTCATCCCTTGGGCATTTACAAGGACGCACGTCTTGGAGAAGACAGGAAAGCAAAGAGTATCAGGCACTTAAGAATGCAGACGAGTGCATGCTGACAGCAATCTCCTCCATGTTCTCAGTTCCTCCCCACAGGCTCATCTGGGGGATTCACAAACTTACGCTTGAATCATTATTTCAGAATTTGTTGATAAGCGGCAGGATCTTGTTAGTCATCAGCAACTGAAGGTGTCTAAAGAACAGTGAGAGACTTGGGCACAGAAAGAGGTGCAACTGTGAAATGGTTTGTTTGTTTGTCTGTTAAAGCTGCTTGTAGAAACAAGGACATGTTGCAAATACTCTGATTTTGGCACAGAATGGGTGACACTGATTGTCTTGTGGGTGTTGAATATTCCAATTTTTTAAATTAAAACTATTCTTTTATTCATTTGTTTGGGTTGGCTGTCTCTGACTTCCAGCTTCATCTATCATTTAATTAGCCTTAGAAGATAAATGAGTTCATAATATGGAAATACAAGAAAAGAAAATCTGTCAGTTCTATTTTAAAACCTTACTTACTCTTTGTAGGTTGCTTTTAAGTGCTTTTCCTTATTGATAGATGGGAAGCGTTATCTTTTTGCATTGAAAGATAACTTGACCACTTTGGGAAGTTTTCCGCATTAACCGGAAGGCTTATTTGCTGAAAATTTCCTGCTGTTTTCAAGGAACTGGAAGAACGGCACTACAGACTGAAGTGATACATAAACAAAGTATAAGTGCTAAAAAAATTTGGAGCTTCAATAGACACTTATCTGTGCTGCTACTAAAACATGTTTCATCTATTTGTATCTGAGAATAAAAACTCCTGAGCCAGGGTGTGAAGATAGCCCAAAATGTAATTGTTAGCTTCAGGCTGTCTTTTATCTTGAAATTAATATTACTGCTATCCTGCACACTCTTCAGTATATCTGCTAATCCTCACGCTGTCTTCTTGACAAACATACTTTAGGTCTCAGTGTGCTCTGAATTTTCAGTGACCAGCTGCCTTTTCTTCTTGTCCTCTCCCCTCCCTCTGAAATATATCCTTATGCATTAGAATATTAAGGAGAGCACGTTGTACAAAAAATGTTTAGCTTGATGCGAGGCCTGTTTATTCAGTATTTATAGTTCACTCAGTAAAAAAAATAAGGAATACACTAGTATATGCTAAGTCTAAAGCCACACTTAAACTAGTAGAGCAGAAGAATGACAGTTTATTTTTATTTTAAGCATTCTTGTAAATGCTTATATACTGCCTGTTAAATCTGTGGAACTGCTAATAACAGCTTTGCATTACAGGTTTGGGGATTTTTATATCCTTTAGTGCTTAAATATAAAAAGTGAAAACATGCATCCTATATCAATGTAAATATGAATAATATGAAAATGCATTACATGAACATTGCAGTTAAATTGGCATTACATGGGAAGAAAGCTAGGAACTAGAGACAGCCAAGGATGAATCACGAATAAGCTTCTAAATGTATCTTCCAGGAAGACTGCCTATGAGTAACGGAGATGTCACAACACTGAGGAATGCTACTTGGTTGTTCCTAACAATTCCGTAGAGTTTCAGGGCCAAAGGTGTGCAAGGAAAGCAGCTCATTGTAAACAAAGTGTATGGCAAACTTCTTTTGGCTATAACCCTTTCAGATAAGATGAACAAACAACTCTTTCCTTTAAAAATCATTCTTCTGCAAAGAAGCTGCCTTGAATTGTGGCCTTTGTTAAGCACCAGGTTTTTCTGTTTCTGGACTGTCTGAAGAAAGTGCCTGTGCATTTAGACAAGTGACAACTGTCTTTAGTTATCTACCTGATTTGTAGGGACTTGAGTAACTGCAAGTTCAATGTGATTGAAAAGAAAATACATCATAGTTGTCATTTTTCTCTTATTTAAAAAAAAAAAAAATCTGTCCAGAGCAATGGAAATCGTAAGTAGATGTAAGGGTCAAAGGTATCATGAAGGATTTTACAGGTTGAACTCTGCAGTGTAGATGTAACAAACCTCCCGGGTTCTCTGTTTTACGTGGGGGAGGAGAGGTGCTGCTTCTAGGTGTGCCAACACTGCCCATTGTTTGTGCTACAGGAATACCTGAACCAGATTACACACCTGGAAGTAGCCACATCACAAAGTGCCACAGCAAGTGCTGACTTTCACTGCCTACAGCCAACAGAGCCAGCCAGTTTAAGTTTTAAATGCTTGGGCTTTCCTGTGCAGATTATGGGCATTAACCTACGGCTATAGCTGTAGCAACAACAGTGGCAGGGGAAGAGGTCTGTGCTTTTTTGACCTTAGCGCAGCAGGCAGCTACACAGAAAACAACTCCTAAGCATACAAAACCTTCTCTCTTTGTGCTTAGTTTCCAGAAATGAATGCTATGATAATGAGACGATTCAGTAAGCCAGGAGACGTCGAACGTGCACGGAAGTATGTGTTGCAGGTAGGACTGATACCAAATATTTAATTCCTGAAGTGCTGTCCCCACTCAAGTCATTGCCTCTGAAGTAAACCAGTAGGGCTGCATTTTCAAATCCAAGTGAAGTAGCGTGCTACACGCAATACCCAGTTAGTACTCTTCAGCTGTCTTACTGGCACAGTGTTTTAGCAGAAATGCTAGGTACTGAAGCACTCTTTTCTTTTTTTCTCTCCAATAGCATAAAATCCACATAATTAAAAAAGCTCATGCATGAACTCAGTTCCTTCAGCTGAAGAGTAGCTGTATCCAACAACTGGTGTAAGCAGCACACAACTACCAGTCAGTCTTGTAACTGCAATGCACACTCCGTATCAGTTTTAATTGATTCCAGTCTGAAAAGACTGAATAATTGTCTGTGCAAAATGCAGAGTTATTTTTTCAGCAGACCACGGGGTTTTTGTACATCTCAATTTAAGGGAGGATGGGAGGTGCTAAACCATTAGTTTCTAATCCTGCTGATAGTATGTTATTAATACCAGTGTTATATTGTAATGATACTTAAGTTTAGCATGGATCAGGTTTAGTATTTTGAAGCTTTGGGGAAGAGACATAGGATCCAATGAATATAGAATCTCCCCTTCAGAATATAATGAAATGTTCAGGGTACTTACTACTGACCTGGAAACGTCCCCTGTAACTGGAAGAGGCAATGGCAGTGGGAGGCTGACCAGTTACCCATTGCCTTTAACTGTCTTCTTACGCAAGAGTGATGGTGTGCAGCAAACGACCTACCTCGCCCAGCGCTACTGCCACGAAGCTACACGAGAGATCAGTAAACTGCGGCCATCCCCGGAAAGAGAAGCCCTCATTCAGCTGACGGAAATGGTACTCATGCGAGACAAGTGAGAGAACTCCTTCCACTCATTCTGGCAGCTACTTACCAGACTGTGCCTAAATTTATTTCAAAAGTTATTTGCTTCCAACACAGGCTACCAAAAATTATTTTTTTAAAAAAACTTTTTTTTTCTGGAAGTTCTACTTTTTTTTAAAAAAAAATGAAAGTTTAAAGTGTTTTATTGTGGGGAGCCATACAATTCAGAGTAAATCATATTGTGCTGTACAATTGTTTTAGTGGGGGCTATTAATTGTGGGTGGGCAGGGAAGATGTTTACATGTTGATGCACAAAGGCCACAGTGAGAATAAATATAAATCAGTGTATGAGAACTGAAGTTGCTCCAAATTTCACTTGTTCACACTAATAAACAGAGCATGCATGTTACTATCTGGTAAACTCCTGTGAAGAAAGATGGTTTGAATGCTTTCCTGGTTGTTAAACCTGGAATTGTATACACAGAAATTGGTTCATTATAGAAGACTATATGTAGACTTGAATTGGTTACATACATACATGAGAAGTTTTCCAATTCATATGAAATACAGATATGTTATTGGTTGCTACTTGCTAGCAGTTACCAAGATGCAGAATTTGAGATTGCTGCAGGTAAGAAAATGAAAGGCTCAGTATTTCTAACTCAAACTAAAAATTAAGGATTCAGTGGCCAAAGCTTCAACTCCCTCACCTTCCATCACTATAGAGTGTATTCAGTACCCTCCTAGAAGTCAGCTTTGAAGGCCCTCTTACAGGAACCTTCCAGCACTACCACATTCCTTGACAGGTTACTTAAGCCACAGAATCTGTAGAACAGGGCAGTACCTCATCTCTTATCTCCGCCTGTGGTCCCTTAACACGCTGGCTGAGCACATTGCTCCATTCCCTGGAAAAAGAACCCACATCCTGTCATGTTTGTTCCCCTTTGTCACATTTTGAGGGACGCCTGCCCTCTCTGCTGAGCTGGGCACAGCACCAAGCCAGATCTAGTTTCTACTAAGAAATGGCAGTTGCAGATGGTGTCCAAGTTGCTGCATCTATATCACCAGATACACTCAAGAATCCTTGCCAAAATTAATTTTGGGAGAAAATAACTTTTTAAGAGTATGTATAAATGTGTAATTCAGATTTCATATCTGATTTATTTGCCCTCTGTCAGTGATAAGTCACATTACAAACATTTGCTTTTTATAGTACATTGCCTGGGATAACACAGCTGTGATTTTGCTACTTTAGCATTCCAAACTTCTTTGCAAAGCCAACCAACAAAGTAATGGACAAGACCTTTGGTTCACTTATATATTTATGAATGGAAAAAGTCAATGTAAATTTACTCATTAAAAAAACTTGGGTACAAATTACACATACATAAGACCACCCATTTTTTGATTCACATGGACACCTTAGACCCAAACAACTCATTGTAATAGACTTTAGTGAGAATACTCCAGGTAAAGATTACAACAATTGGAAGCATCTTGGATTTTTAAAAAAGTATATTTCAATACATAAGTTTGTATGCATGCTTTAAACAAATATAGTTCAAGAATGAGCAAAGAGTCTAAACAAAAAGTAATATGACCAGCACTAACATTAAACTTCTCATCCAGATTTTAATATGTTAGTCTAACGTAGTGTTAGTTACCATGCTGTACTGAAAAATGTAATGGCACAATCTGATCATGGTTCATTAAATATTATACCCTACTTCCCCAGAATATTTAGGCTGGTCATAAAATTAACAATGCATAAGTAAATAAGTATAACCAGTTATAGACAGTTGCTTGTTTTACAAATTGCCATCAGATAAGACATACTGTCTCCAGAGACTTCGAGAGATGGACATTCAATCATACCATTAAAACAGTATGGCCTGAAGAAATGGGCACATTTTTTTGAAAGTATATTAAGACAATTCTGTTAGCTTTTTAGTTACCCCTTGTAAATAATCATGGTATGACTGAATACAAGACCCAACTTTGAAAAGCAAAGGATTTTAATCGGCATAGTGCATGATTGATTCAACGTAATTCCCAGGAAACAAGCCAGTTACTCGATTGCAAACTCCTTCATACCAGCCGTCATCATTCTTCTTTATCACATAAATGATTGCACCCTCCATAAACGACAGCTCATCGTCTTTGTCCTTTGTATAGTCATATATAGCAACAACTGTGGATTGAACAGGGACACGTTTAGCATTTTATTAACAGCACCAGTATTAACATTTTTTGAAGTACAGTTATTTTTTAAGAGACTAGTTTGCTATCCTAGGATTTTCTTGCAACATTAGCTACCATTAAGAAGTGGGTGGTGACTACACTGAACGTCCAGTTACACTGTTGACAGAGGTACAGCTGACTGCGACACAGTAAAGCAGAGCATGCGGACACTTAAAAGCTGGAGTATGAAATAAGTGGCTCCATGAGTGTGGCAGTCATTTCTGGTGAGATTACCTCAAAAGCAATAGGTCCCTGTCCAGGCATCTCTTGATTAAAGAAAGCATAAAAAAAATACATCATCCTGTAGAAATGGACCAACAGGAAAAAAAAAACAAAACCCAAACCAACCCTACACTATGGCTCCTGCAGCTTTATGGTACGTACTTCAGTGTATGATCTTGTCAACACAGCTGCATAAAGCCACTGTACAGAAGGGGATGGTCTTGGCTACAGAACCTCTGTGTGATAAGTTTTGGTGCTACTTTTCAAGGAGCTGCACTGAGTGCAGGTGTAAAAGTTACCATAGGAAAAAGTACAAGCAAATTTACAGCAACATCAGCTACTTTCAGTACCGGCTTAGCAAATACGTTACTCGTACTAACCTCCAGCTCATTGCGTGCAATTAGAAAGCAGAGATCTCCCTAAGGAAAGTAAATGTCGCCACCAATACTGGAATTAAGAACTACCCCTGTGAATGCACTAACTCTGGACAACACAGCCTTACGCTTCAAAACAGCTAACACGGATTTATGGAATTGATCGGTTTTATGAATTCCAAGAACCTACTAGTTTACATATATATATATTATCAGAAATCTGATGTCTTAATGCCTAGCAAATAATGATGTGGTGTATCAGCTATTTTCGTATGTCCTGCTCACAGTGCAGCTGGGAGCCAAGACGGAACGCGGCAGTTTGGCCAGGAGCGCTGCCACAGGCACCCTGCCCATGTCACACGCACTGCAGGTGCCAGCCAGGTCGGGAGAAAACTTGCAACGCTGCTGTTGACAAAGCGGTCACCGGCAGAACACAGACAGCTCTCCAGGCAGGAAACGAGTACCTCAATTATTCATGGGAAGAGAGATTTACTGTCTGAGTTCATACCTAAGCACGGTTTATAGCCTGCTGATCTAGAGACACTGCTAAGTCTCCCAGGAAGCCTCACTACATTTTACAGTTGAAAGTCTAATGATCCGATCCAGCTGTCTGGTTTGATGGGGTGAACAGAGCTCGGACCTTCTGGCCTTTTTGCAGCGCTATTTCTAGATGATCCCCCAGCAATCCTGAAGCAGCTACAGACACAGGCCAGCAGCTCAGCAAAGATGAAAGCCATCCCATTTAAATCTGCTTCTCATAACTAAGGATTTTTTTTTAATCCACTCTAGAATGCTTGAAGGTATTTTATAATCCTTCTAAGAAAGGATTATATTTTATCACATTAGGTGTAGCCACAGACAAACTAAGACAAGAATGGTTTGAGTTCTGACTTAGCAGGGACAATGACTGTTTTCATCAGACCCAACCTAAGTCCTTCATTCCTTTCAGATACCATTAATCCTCTGATACTGCAGTAACAGAGTTGCAACGCTTCTCTTACCTTTCTCTATATAGTTTTTAGGTGCCCAAGCAGGATCTCCATCTGCGTAGGGATCACTGTACTGCACAACAGCGGCCTCCTCATCCTCATAATCCACGGGGGGTGGGGGCGGAGGAGGAGGGGAGTCATCAAACATCGGCATCTCATCGGGAGGCGGTGGGGGGGGAGGAGTCGGGCTATCAGCAACTAGAAACGTTTGGAGATTATTTTTTCTCTTAAATCAAAACAGTGTGGAGATGCAAACAAACCTGAGGCTGTACACTGTAAATAAAAGGGGTGGGGGGACAACACACACAGCATGCACTATAATACCATGCACTGATTAGAAACAGAAGCTTTGTATTAACAGCTACAACATACGACTACATTTGTGATTAGTGGTCAAATCTATGTGTAAATGCTACTAGAGTCAAAGCACATGCCGCAGGGTAGAAGCTGAACGCCAGCGGAGAGGGGGCGAGCTGCAGCGGGAGCTATGGGAGGACTCCGAGCGGCACCCTCTGAGCCAGGCTGCAACAGGCCTCTGCACTGCACCAGCAGCTTGATCGGTTTTGAACAAATCCTTTGCCTATAACAAACCAATTGATTCCTGAACACTGTTTCCTTGGATTCCTTCTCTCAGAGCTCCCATTAAGGGGACAAAAAGATCTAGTGTGGATCATAAAACAGGGAAGAGACCAGCGGTTAAGATTTAACCAGGTAAGAGAAAGCCAAGTAATCCCTTCTGCAGAGGAAAAGCTTTGATCCTTATCTTGCAGACAAGCTTGTGTGTGCACACATCCAGGATTCAATTAATAAACAGAGAACTACAACAGGCAGCTGCTGCTCTTGGAGAAAAAGTGCTCAAGGAATTAAGTGTATAATCCAAAGTGCCAAATCCCTGCCCTGAGATTCTCCAGTCAGCACATTTACAAGTTGCTTTGGGAAAGGGAAAAAGAGAAAGACATTATGGTACAAATTGTTCTTAAAATCAGTTCATCAAGTTAATTTTCAGCAACATTCACAGCAGCTGTCAGCAAAGGAGAGAGGGAGCATGCTCAGATGCAAGACATCAAGTCACTTATCCTATTCCTTGAGAACTGTGGTCCCCTACACATGGAGCTAGGTGTAAGCACTATGAAGCCAGAAATTGCTGAAAGGAAGCTACTGTCACTAAAATCAACTCTATCGTGTAGCAATACAGATTTAGTTACAAGAGATTTGTTTGGGAGTCTGCACATTGAAAACACAGGCTGAAAACCACTGCTCTAGAAAGGGTTTGACTGCAAGGAACCATCAGGCTGAGCAAGTGCTCCAGCACACTGCACTAATTCTGAGCAGAAAGCCAAGCTGCAGGGCAAGGAAAGAACACTGAGTGAAGCTTTAGCTACTGCTTGTTACAATGGCCCTGGAGATTAGAAATAAGGTTTCTCTTTCCTTTAAGGCTCTTTACTTTTGCCTGGCCGCTACTCCAGCGGTGACAAAATTTGCTCTCCAGCCACGTACCCCTGACAAGGGGCTCGAGCTGTGCAGGTGTGGAGGAGGCCAGGGCAGCAGGGGCCTCAGCCCGGGCCCCCAGCCCACTAATGCTGCCCTTCACCTGCAAGCCCAGCTGAGCTGCACATCCCACAGCTCTCCCCATCAGTCAGACTGGCTGCCACTGTGTTAGTGACTCCCCTCTCATACAGAAGCCCATTTATGTCACTTGGAGACAGACTAACAAAGTCTTCGCCCGTGTTACTGAATAGCACTCACAGGCAGGCTTCATTAACCCACCGCAGACACGTGACGATGCTGTTTGTGAATGGATTGGTTTTGTGCAGAAGTTTCGGCACACCTCTCACAAAATGTGTTTCTCCTCTTAATATCTGTCTGCAGCCAGGGAAAAAATAGTATTGAAACTGCAATCCTTTGAGATCTTGAGAAATCCTTACTTTAATAAATGCAAAAAGTTGTATGTGTTCAACAATGAAGTGGCTTATTTGAAGAAAAAAAAAAAGAGGGCAGGAAATGCAAGTGTGAAAGTGCCAAGACATGCCCTGAGATGCAGTGCAGAAACTGCATGCTTTATGGGAAACATTTAAAACAATTCAATTTCACATTTAAACAAGGGGAGAGAATGGAACAGAAAATCAGACAAGTGCCACCCCATAGAAGTATCCCCCTGCCTCTTGGATTTTAACCTAGACTTTTCCTGGTTTTGACCTTAAAACAGGCAGACTCTAGAACGGCTTTACTTTTCCTAGGGGAGGAAAAAAAAAAAGCATACAAAAACCCACACTAAATGAGAAGGGGTAAAAGGACCAGTATTTACACAGCTCCAAGTTGATACATCTTCCCTTGTATGTATTCACGTCCCTGTTCTTTAAATGGGGACCAGCAGACTCCTTTTGAAAGGACTCGGTGTGACAGTGCAGCAATTTAGAGCCAATCGGATGTCCCTGGGCACTGGACACACTGGAAGGCTCTCTGAAGGAGACACCCACAGTTTGGGTACAGGGCGCAGGAAAAAAATAGGCACTACATAGTTTCTAAGCCCTCTGTCCTTGTCCTCTGGAAGAAGTCCACAGAGCAGAGGATGTTGCTTTCCAAAGCCACAGATCTTTATCAGTAACAGTCAAGGCCACCCCACGTCTCCCTAACTCTGCGTCCCTGTAGACTTCTTGCAGAAAATGAGGCAGATGAAAGTCCAGCACACGATGCCAAAACTCAGCAACAGCCTCCAAAGCCCGTTTTGCTGAGCGTATGCGCAGACTGCCACACGCACCCCTGCCTCCCAAATGAGGCGGCAGCAGCTCAAAGCCATACTCGTTATGTAACGCTCAAACCCAAGGGACTGTTAAAAGAAAGAAAATAAACAGAACAATTCCTAAGACCAGATTTCAAGCTTCAGCTATTTTTGCTGCAATCTCATTCACAAGTCAGCTTGCATTTTGTTGTTGCACACACAAATAAGCCTGTCCCTTTCACCTCCGCTCTCCCAAGGGCTGTGTTATCTCCAGGAGGACAATACTTGGAACAATTCAGAAGCAGGTGTCAATTTTCTCAAGTTTATCTGCAAGTGAAGACATTCTGTAACCTTCATCTTCAGTAGGTTTACCTCTGTACTTTGAATTTTGGAAAGGTTCATCAACACAGTTTCGTGGCATACTGTTCTACATCAACATCATTCTTACTATTTACCTAACACAACACCAAAATACCTTTCTGAATGAGAACCAGAGAGAAATGCTCAGAACAGGACCACTTAAAAGCTCTATTGGGAATGTGGACAGCAGCGCTAGTCAGATCTGGGGGCCCCTAAATGTGTGCTGGAGCTATGTAGCTACTACGTAGTAGTAGCCCCTGAGATCCTAGAAGACTTTGCTGTGGCTGCCAAACACTTCAAAAACATTTTCTACTTACTTCATGCCCTATCTACATTGCATCCCTTCTGTTGTTTACAGAACTGCAAAATACTCCTACAGCAAAAATGTCCCCAGATCAGGAACACAACTTTACACATGCACCAGCATTTGGGACAGTAACACTCACCTGAAATGAATCAATGAATCAAGCAGTAAAGGTAAAAGCAGAGTTACCAGTACAAAACACCTTGCAGCACAGCTCATAGCCTGCGAGCAAACCTCTCGCAAGCCTAACAAGCAGAGCTATGCTGCAAGAAGCTCAGTAGTGAAATCCGGCTAGAGAACACAAAGAAATAGAAAAAGAAAGGCTTACGAGAGGAGATACCTTACAAGCTCCTTTGTAATGGCATTAGATCGTACGACTGCACGTTTTCAATTGACTGTACAGCTTCCTGAAAACTACTACAGTATTAGAGTCAATGGTTACACAGTACATATTGTGACAGTCTACATAAGCCTTTCTAATAAAAACTCATCAATTATCCCTAGTGAAAAAGCCTCAGGCAGGATGATTCAACGAGATATTAATATTTTTAATTAAGATACATTTCTATATTCACATCAAGCAGATGCCCCATATTTCACACTGTATTTCTATAATAAATTTGCAGTTCAGAACTTAAATGGGTCAGTAATAATCATGCATGTTATAAAGTATTGAAGAGTGTGCCCTTCAGCTCCAATAGCGTATTGACACTAGAATGCAAGATGGTATTAGCTTCTGGAAAAGGAAACAAAATAGAGTCTGACTTGCCAGCCATGCATGCTAGAAGAAAGTAGGCTCTACCCTTTAACAGCTCAGCTTGTCCAAACTTACTGTTTTCCTGCACCCTGGCCACGAAGCCTGTGAGAGGTATCTGTGGAGTCAACTGAGGCATAGGGGGAGGGGGTGGAGCAATAGAAACTGGTAGCAACACACACACCATATCGGGGAAAGTCAAACAGACAAAGGAAAAAAAAAAAGGAAACACAACAAAAGTAGCCGTCAGTAACGAGGACCACAAAACAAAGTATGTAAAGAACAACAAGAACACATACACGGAAGAACCTTCTTCAAGCTTGTGCTTCCAACAAGGCTGAATTCGTGGTTGGCCAATTGAGGAGGAAAAAGCAAAACGCGCCCCTGAGTTCAGCTGAACCAAAAGCCAAGCGCAGCTGCGCCTGTGAAGGGACTTGCTCCACTTCACTTGGGGAACACACAAAGCTGAGCTTTCCCTCTTACTGCCAAATAGGGATTACTCAAATTTGGTAGTTATCTTTTAAAAGTACGTGACTAGAAGTAGAGATGATGTTTCACAGGATTCCAGACCCTAAAATAAGAGTGAAGCGCTAGCTCGAGTGCAGCAAAGCAGCACTGACACACAGCAAAACCAACTGCTTTACAGGGGAAACAATGCTGCAACATCAACACCTCACACTCGTACAGAGAGCATCTTCTGTAATTTTGTTCTGCTGGGGCAGTGGGTTGGCTTACTATGCTTTTATTTTACATAGAAAAAGGGGTCTTGTTGCTTGTTGTTAGGAAAACCGGATGGATTTAGAGCAGAATGGAGCTTTATTTTAAATTATTAAGTCTTCTGTGGTTAGAAGGCACTCAGCAGCCTGAGAAGCTGGCAAAGGCTTCAGCAGCTACAACTGGCTACACTAGTGCCCAGGGCTCCCCAGGAAACACTTGCAAGCCCATTTTCTCCGAAGTATGTACCTAGTTGGTGAGTAATGAGATATGAGACATGGCACCAGTGCTCAGAGACGCTGGGCTGACAGCTGAGATGTTCAACTCTTCCCTCTGCAAGCAGGAAAGAGGACGGGCAGCAGGCGAGCACACCATTCAAACTGTCAGCTCTGCCAGGATACCTCCCCATGAAGGAGGGGGGAAGAAACAAAAAAAAGAAGAAGAAAAAGAAAAAACCCAGCAAAACATCAACTCATTTGTTCATAACGTGCCCCTTCTCAGTGGAATTTCTATTTCACTAAAGCAGAGAAATTCCTGTGAAGGTGGGAATTCAGCAGGGTAACCCAGTTGGAACCAAATTTGAAAGAGGTTCTGTACTTCCAAGTAAGCAACAGTTTTAAATAAAGCCATAACTAAGATTAATATTTGATGAATAAAAATGGAGCATTTAGTTCATTACAAAACCAATGACCAAATAAACTGGATGGGAGAAACGATCAATAAAAGATGGAGAACAAACAGGTTTCTCACAAAACTGAAGTAAACATCTGAGAAAAAAACAAAGTATTTGTTAGCATGGAAAGTAAAACCTTACGGAAACATGGGACCTGGATTTAATGTCAAGACAGTAGCATTAAAAAATTTTAAAAATCACCAGTTACAGAAACAGAGGAAAACAGTTTAAAGTAGAAAAACACACCCATCAAAATACTGTTTAAAAATGCTGACAATCAGTATTTTGAAAACACCAAAGAGGCTAGATTAAGGAACAGCACCTGCATTTGAGCAAAAAATTGCTTTGGACAAATGTAAATGTTCAGAAATGATGGTGTGCACAGCATTTAAGACAAATGAACTATTTCCAGAAGTAAATCTCTGTTTATTCAACAAAACACAACTGTTGAAACAGGAAGGGGTTTTGTTGCTATGGTGACTTAACTTGGGGGAACAAGAGTGTGGAGGAAAGCGAAGGGCCAGTATGGGGGAGAGAGGAAAATCAGGACTGGAAAAAATAAAAATAGATAGGTACTGCGTCTGCATATAAAAATGCTTTCCGACAAATGTAATACTTCTAGACCACTGAGAAAACTTTTCACCTCAGCGTCTCAAACATTTTATATGCATTCTTTCCTTACGAGTAAGTACACAACAGCAAACACTGATCCAAAGTGATCTTCAGCCCAAACATCAACATTCCTTTTTAAAAGAAATAGCACTCCAAAGTTTAAAGAGTTGACATGCTGAAGAACATCACAAGAAATCATTAGAGGACTATCACTCCTCTCTGTGTATTGGGTCAAAATTTACGGAAATAACAAGGAAGACATTTCAGGATAGAAACAGCTTTCTACCAACCCTCAAGGAGATCCTCATTTTGCAGATCTTTCTGCAGTGAACCTTGTTTGCCCTGTCGGGTAGGTGGGCAGGATGCTGCTGACTGAACCTTGCTCACTTGCCCATGGCATCCATCCCGTCACTCATTCACCTCCATCTATACTGCTACTAGTGTGGAAGCACAGGGGAGGAGTCTGCTAAAGAGAGAGAGACTGAGCTCTTCTTTAACAGTCAAGCTTAGAAATAAGAACAAAGGAGAAACTTGGAATCAGGAAAGAGAGAGACAGGGAGGAACGGTGTAAGGAGAAAAGTTTGTTCCATGAGCACTGTGCTTTGCCAGTACCCTCTTGTCACTAGCCCAGTAGTGGAGGGACTGTAGTACTACAACCGTATTACGACTCCTGCAAAAAAAATCTGGTTTTAGTTTATGTTCTCCAAGCACACCTGAAATGTTAAGTATAACGTGCCTATAATTAGATAGGCAATCATAATAATTTCTTGTCATGAGTAACAGCAAACAAGTCAGAGGGGAAAACAGTATAATTGCATAGAGTGCAATCACCGTACAACTTCAATACGGTTTTTCTTGTTTGTTTTTCCTTCTATTTTAGGAAAGAAAGCAGTAATCTGATTGATGCTCTTCATAAATGAATTAAAATGCCATGCATGCCTTTACAATAATTTTGCTCAAAACAGTTTGTGAATTCAGAGCTGAGAAGCTTACTTGAATTTTGAGAGTAAAGAGGCCCGCCATTAACATGAGGTTGAGCAGAAAATGGGGCAGTCACAGAAGGATTCCGTCTGTATCCACCAGAAGATGTTGAAGAAGTGGTAGAGTTGTGTCGCGAGATTTGCCTGGTCATTGTGCCATACTGGGAACCAGGAGCTGAACCCGGAGCAGCTGAAAAGCATTAGCCAGAGGAACCGAGGAAAAGACTTAAGCAGAGTATTACTTGGGATAGAATGCAGAAAATAGAAAAAAGCCCAGACCATGGGAAATACTTGATTACAGGTCTCCAATAATTTAAGGCCAGTAACAGGAGATTAACAGAAAAACAAACATACCTGTTGTAATCAATAATGAGAAAAAACACACATGACATAAACCAACACTCGTATAACGGGCATTTGAGAAATGTTGAAAACTATAAGAGACTGGACTGGAAAATTGAATCAGCTTCCAACTCCTAAGCATATCTCAATTGTTCTACATGCAATACCCTTTATTAAAAAGCATTCAGAAAAAAAAATCAACATTCTGCTCAAAGCAAATGTTTTCCATTGTGAACCAGAACTTGTCTCCCATCTAATATAAAAAGACACTCTAATAAAATGGTAAAACAATTATAATGAGCTATAGACACTTGGCAGATTTATCAATCATATTTGCTAGTTGTGCTTTTATATTGATGGAATTTGCACTAACAAATCAGAAACACCAATGCCAGACCACAGAAAGACACGTCACTCATTCTTCACGATGAACACCCATTTTTACCTTCCACATGCTTGCTGCACAAGCTTCAAGGTTAATAAACCAACTTAAGTTCTCTTTTGGATTCACCTCTCACAGAGAAAAGAATCACACCTTGCAGACCAATGCATCTCACATGTTAAGGTCACATGCATCAACACGATTTTTAAATGCAATAATTGTTTTGCAATAAAATGTTTTGTGCTTTTATATACATACGTATATATGTTACATAAATATATACGAAAGTGCACACACACATATATAGACAAACAGCTTGTGATCAGAAGTTGGCAGTCCTGTAATGCTACCCAAAGTCACTTTCACTTAACACTTCAGTAAGGGAAAGTGCAAAGGGTTACATGGGTCAAAGCCTCCAAAGCTGGTTTCATAGCACAATCAATGAATTTTGTCATTAGCCTGTGACAGGAAAGGGTGGGGTAATTTTTCCTGCCTGTTTTGAAAAGTACTACTTTTAGATCCCATCCTAAAGGCTGTATGTAATGCTTGAAGCAATTTTTCAAGAACTGTTAGTTCGTGTCCTCAAGTTTTCCAGCTTGCCACCCGCCTGCAGTGTTACAGAATCAAACCCAAGCCACGGTGACAGACACTCTGCTTCTCGGTCACCTTGCACCCACAGGACAGAACACATACATCACCCTACACATCAGCTACCATTTGTAAGCCAGAGTGCAACTGTTGTGACTTAGTTTCAGCTGTGGGAGCGATAAAGCAGAATGCCAATATTCAAGCTGATTTTGAATTCTTATAAATCAGACTAATTGGATCTGAGCTTTATTGAGAACTGAGATTTCAAGCAACTGTCAACCTGCTCCCTGTAAGTTGTGCGTTTACCTTCAGAGGCTTTAACAGCAGGAAATTAGTGGTGATTAGATTTGTTTAAAAACAAACAAAAATGAAACAAAAAAATCCCAGAACTGATTTTGATACTAAAATCGTGTAGACTCCACTACAGAAGAAAAAAACCCCTCATTGAGTCCATTAGGAAGAGACGGTTATTGATTATGCAGCATGACTGCAATCAGTTCAGCACTGACACAAGTCTCACCTATCAGACTGCCCAGCGGGAGAGGTGGTGGCAGTGGTGGTGCTGGCGGGGCTCCGGGAGGAGGAGGAACAGAAATGTGTGCTAATAAAATAGTTTATATTCCCAATTAGGCCATATATTTTAAAAAGAAAAAACAAATAAAGCACAGGCACTTCATAGGCTTTCCAAATAAATACAGAAATCCAATGTCGGTTAACTGATACAAGCTCAGGCCCTGATCCCACACAGGGTTCTGTACCTGCAGATCTTTATTTCAATTGATTTTTACGGGATGCCAGATACTAGTAAAATTTCATACCTATTTTTACTACTGCAGGATCGCAAACCCCTGGGAAAGGAAAGCCTACATGTGTGTAAAAAAGTGAAGACTTGTCATCCGAGGAACAGAGATTTAAGAGGTGCAATATCAAAATTGCACCAAAACTCCACTGTTTTCTTGCGCAAATTAGCTTTATGTGCTTACAAAATACACAGGTAGTAAAGAAGTGACTGAATTAAGTTTACTACCAAGATAATAATCCTGCCAGGCTTATAATAAAGAAGGATCCTACACACTCTCACCATTCATCATTCATAAGACAAGGGAATATGCATGTGATACCAAGAGTTCCTGCACGGTTCTTTTTCATTGCTATACTATTTTATCCACACCAGTTCTCTTGCCTCTCTCAGTGATCTCCATCATAGCTTAGCAACTTCAGACTTGTAATCACAGCATAAGCAACATTGGTGGATAAGCCTGAATTCTACTACTACCAGTGGTTTTGTCATCTTCTGCATTTTATTTGAAGTAAATAATTTTATTTAATTAAAAAAAAATAACAGGTACATACCATCACTGGCAGATGGTAATTTTAGCAGGCTATTGCAGAAGATGTTTCCCATCAAACATACACATAGTTGCTGCTGCTGCTTCTCAGGGCATCCAGACATGCCAAATTGTAGAGAGGCATTTAAAGATAAACTTTAAAAGGATATACCTCTCTCCTCCTATCCCCTCCCCACCTTGGTTATCTTGTAAAAACATGGACCAACAAAGGTATTTTAACCATCTGCTATTCTATAAGTGATTGTTCTGCAAGTACTTATGGTAAAGAATTAAAACTTCAGATGGCCCTCAGCATTCATAAGAGATTTCCTGAGTAGGACGGTGCTTCAGGACAGTTTCCACCCTGTTGTATTCAGTCCAAATCCCTCTGCAAACAAGTGACTGACATTACAGCCTTAAGTGACCACGGGAAGAGTCCCACATACCTGGTCCAATGGTTGGCGGTGAAGGGGTAGGCACGGCAATGGGAATGCCAATACTGCTGCTTCCACTATTCTCTCGACTGCCACTTCCTCCACTACTACCACTAGAAAAGAAAAACTCAAGCATTAGCACAGCATTTCCTACCAATGCCTGTAAACAGTCACGCTTTTTGTGCAAGCTCTGCTAGCCTAACTCTATTTTAGACTGTTCAAAAATCCCCTATAAAATGCCTCTGTCTCTACCTGCAATTGCATACAGCTAATCAAGTCCAGAGGCATTAAACTCCTAATAAATGGAATTAGCTAAGCCGATCAACATCACTATGCACGAAATATCTACTTAAATGCTTTAAAAAATAAAAAGGTAAACAATCATACCAGTTCTAGGCAAAGGAGTAACAACTGCAGGAATAGTTCAGGGCCTTGTAATAATTTAAAGTAATAAGGCTAGGGATGGATGAGTTCATATCTAAACTGTAAGTAATTATTTAAGATCATTTATGCTGTTAGCTGAAGGACCATTCCTCCACTCACAGCAGAAGTTGAGACTGAGAACTTTTGAACTGACAACAACCATGACAAATCAATGCGGATGGGCTGTGGTGTGGATAATTTTCTGTATATTTAACACTCCCCCCTGCCCATGCACACACTTCTTGTGTATGAGTTTGTTTCTAAAATAGTCTGAAAGGTAACAGTACAGCCAGGTCACAATTTGTCTAAGTACCATTATACGATATGCAAATTAGAGGCCACAATTACAGATTTTTCCAGAACGTACTTCCAGTGAACTACTGTATAATATTTCTACACATGCCTTTGGAGGCCATAATATTTCTTTTCATTGAGGGAGCTGAAAAAGAATCAAAGTTCAGGCAAAAGCTGTCCTTATTTTTATCCAAGAGCACTGCTTAGGCCAAGGCTTGAATATACATGGATTAAATGGATAATATAAAGTGAACTAAGTACTCACGATATTTTGAAGTCAAACCACCACTTTAAACCATCCATGCTAATTAGAGTACTCAGTGATGTTATAGTTTATTTACCATTCCTGAGTAGCTACAAATCAGTGCTGTCAAGAGTCAAGACCAAATAATACAAATATACATTAAGAAAATAACAGTTACAAAAAAGAAAAATCAGTGGCGTGAAATGGAAGCCAAGATAATTCCTTCAAAATTAGTGTTCTGTATGCTGAAGACCTTGATCTTGTCACCATGGTTGCAGCTGAATTTCTAGCTGCAGTCTACATAAAAGAAAATCTTGTGAGACGAGAGTAGGAAGCATTCACAGTAGCCAGCTAAACAGATTAACAAGATCTTGGTTGCAGCCAGATTTAGGAGTTATTACATTCTGACAGTATCTCATGATCAGCTGTGTCCAAAATACTCTCTCAAGCTCCATTAGTGACCTACCCTGTTTAACTGCCTACGGAAGCTTAAAAAAAAATTAAGAATGAAGCTCTCAAAAATAAGCTCACATTTACTTCTAACTATATTGAATTCTTTCATCTGTTTTTCCCCTGCAGTTTGAAGCCCATGATAAAAATCAAACTGAAAAAACTGAATTCACTCAAGAGGCTCAGAGAAAGATCTGGCCCTGCAATTCAAGAAAAAAAAATGACACTAAAAACCCCCCCAAACAACAAGGTACAATCTGAAAAGCCCTTCTCACCCAGAACACACACTCCTCTTTCAAAGCCCTTAAGAACGTGGAAACAAGTGTTTGATGCCAATACCTCCTCTGTGAATAGGTTTTATTTTCTACTTCTATTATGCTAGCACTGATTACGAGCATTAAGTTATAGTAAAAAGAAAGCAATCAGCTCTTTCAGACTACCTTAATCATGGTGTTTCTAATCAACAGAAATTTCCCTTTGCAATTAGTAGTCTTGAGAACAACAACAATAAAAACCTAAGTGTATTTTAGGCTAAGGTTAATGCAGTTTCAAACCCATTAGGACCCATCACTACCCTACCTTGCAATTGCATACATTTTAAAATTTTGCTTGGTCTTGGGAAAGAAATACCATAGAACAAAATAAATTTATTATATAAAACAAGGCCTGTGGCTATGGAAGTTGCCAGATACAAAGAGGGTTCGATAGAGTATGAAGACAATTTTATGTGCTAGAGAAGTCAACAATAGTCATACTCTGTTAATGCAGAGTGGTAGAATAACTCACCTTTTGCCTCTCAACAAAAAGCCAACAGGCACAAAGCTTCTCCATGATTTTAGTAAGCAAGAGCATGCCAGGCAGAAAAGAGTTACAGTGAGAAAACGCTCTACCTGTGTGTTCTTGGTCTCTGGTTCAAGGAAGCCGTCCTTCCCGGACTGTGCTGACTGCCCAGTCTGGCAGGACTGGTCATGTAATCGTTGGGGACTGTTGGTGGTTTGACTGGCTCCAGGGTTTTGTAAGGAGTATTTCGTCTGGTCAACAAAAAAAAGATTTGAAGACACAGAGATAAAGGAGCAGAAGATCAAAAGGATAAATGATTGAAGTAGTGAAGCCATTTGTTTCCTTAAGTTTTCATAAGAGATCACTGCACAGTGACCCACATTACAGTATATTAAACAAATTCCACCAGGCGGGGTAGACAGGTCACATTCAACTCTCTTAAGTGCTCTTATGTAGATCCATACAAGTTGGCCTGCAGCACATAAAGTAGTTAAAAAAAGCCTGAAGTAAATTTACCACCCAAAATATATTATTTGAACTACAGAACATACAATAGTTACATCCGCATAACATTCTGGAGTTACCTTTCAGTACAGCATTTGTGAGCAGCTCTTCCACTGTAACAATATCATCTTTCCTCCCTTCCTCCCCATCCCCCCCCAATGCTTTCCAGAAGTATTCTTGGCTAAAGGTACTCAACTCACTGAGACAGGAGTCAGGCTGAAAGATTCACAGCTACATTTGCAATCACCAATGCTATCCCTAGTAGCATCATTTCACACCGTAATCAAGCAACCTCATATCACTTAGGCAGATCTTAAAGTGCCTTGGATGAGCTTCATTGTCTCAATTTTCCAGAGACTCCCAGAGTCACCTAGCAGACTGCATCAAGTCAGAAATAGAACACAGATCTTTCAAGATCTATTTACCAGACCCATTGCTGCCTTAAGAACAGTGTGTTTATTGTACTGAATCGCAGAGCTCTTCAGTTCTCACCAGTAACTAAGAGATCCCTTGCAAGGCACGGAATTTGGCAATGCACCAGCTAAGCAAAACAAAAAATACTTAACTATTGGCATTTAATCATTTCTTCAGTTACTGGTTTTAAGTGAGCTGATAAGTTACACAGCTTCCTGGTATTTTAAGAAACTTATTGACTTCTTTTTTACAATATGGAATGCAACAGCACTAAATTTTAACTATAACATTCTATTATTAAAACCTCTAAAGGAGAGAAGTGGAAATACCATAATTGTTTGCATGCTGTGGTGTTTGTAGATTAGTTTGTCCATATAAAGAACTCCAAATGATTTTAATATGCACACTGCCACCACCTATAGATCTGCCAAAAGAGATCAGTCATGGAAAAAATAAATATACTTTGTATTTCAGTTGTAAGAGATAGAGCTCTAAATACCATCAAATAAAATGATAACCAAGGAAGATTTTAAATATGCTTCCAACAGAAATAAACTGCAAGAAGGAGGACCCGGGTAACTATAGACCGGTCAGCCTCACCCCCATCCCTGGGAAACTGATGGAATACCTTATCCTTGGTGCCGTCTCAAGGCATATCAAGGATAAGAGAGTTAATTAGGGGCAAGTCAACATGGCTTTACCAAGGGGAAGTCGTGCTTGACCAACCTCATAGCCTTTTATGAGGAAATAACGAGGTGGATGGATGATGGCAGAGTGGTGGATGTGGTCTACCTTGACTTCAGCAAAGCATTTGACACGGTCTCCCACAGCATCCTCATGGCTAAACTGAGGAAGTGTGGACTGGATGATC
>VWYH01009153.1:440714-507566 GCA_013399365.1 Pampusana beccarii
AGCAGTGTAGGGGAAAGGGACCTGGGGGTCCTGGTGGACAGCAGGATGCCCATGAGCCAGCACTGTGCCCTTGTGGCCAGGAAGGCCAATGGCATCCTGGGGTGTATTAGAAGGGGGGTGGTTAGTAGATCGAGAGAGGTCCTCCTTCCCCTCTACTCTGCCCTGGTGAGACCACATCTGGAATATTGTGTCCAGTTCTGGGCCCCTCAGTTCAAGAAGGACAGGGAACTGCTGGAGAGAGTCTGGCACAGGGCAACAAAGATAATTAAGGAAGTGGAGCATCTCCCTTATGAGGAAAGGCTGAGGGAGCTGGGTCTCTTTAGCTTGGAGGAGACTGAGGGGTGATCTTATTAGTGTTTATAAATATATAAAGGGGGAGTGTCATGACGATGGAGTCAGGCTCTTCTCGGTGGTAACCAATGACAGGACAAGGGGTAATGGAATCAAACTGGAACACAAGAGGTTCCACTTAAATTTGAGAAGAAACTTCTTCACAGTGAGGGTGACAGACACTGGCACAGGCTGCCCAGGGAGGCTGTGGAGTCTCCTTCTCTGGAGACATTCAAAACTCGCCTGGACACCTTCCTGTGTAACCTCATCTGGGTGTTCCTGCTCTGGCGGGGGGATTGGACTAGATGATCCTTTGAGGTCCCTTCCAATCCCTAGCATAATGTGATACTGTGAACCTTGAAAATGTTTTAAGGTATTCTGGCAATACTACTACTCAGGTCTGTAGTACTATTTATTTTGCCTGGATAATTTAAAAATATTGTCAAAAGCAAAACCCCACTACACCCTCAGGTTCAGTCATGCCTCAGTTTCTCCTTTGACTTCTCTGGTGCTTAGGAGTTTGAGTTCTTCAATGAAGCTGAGAAGAGCAAAACCAATTTCCTTCCATCACTCAAGTCCAATCCTTCCCTTTGCTTCTCTGCCAGCCCTAGAGAGGAGAACCCTCCCTCCTGACACTGCCCAGTGCTCCCTGCCCTGCTGTCCCCCTACACTGCAGTGTGGCGTGATGCCCGCTGCCACCAGGGAGGGTCCAGGGAGCCCAAGGCCTTTGCTCTGCCCCAGCATCCTCAGGGCACAACAGCTACTCCCTCCATCCAGCTCCAGCAATTCACTCCTCCTCCTGTGATACTTCTACCCAGAGCATCCAAGCTTTTCCACAGTCTCTCCTGGGTCCGGTGAAGAGATCCCTGCTACCTGCAGCCCCTTTCCCTTTTCAGCCCACACGATTTCTGTGCAGGACTCCATCCCCACCATATTCCTTCAGCTAGTCCTGCCTCGGAGGGACAAGCTGCACAATAGGCAGCAAATACTTAATGGCCTGTGCTACACATGAAGCTCGTTCTGATTTTACATGGTTCTCTCTGTTTTCTGTATCAAAGGGAGAAGAGTAGTATCCTTGTGGTTTCTAGCAATTTTTTCTGCATATATTAGGGAAACAGTCATGCCTATGATATTTCATGCTTTGGCAGAACACGGATGTTCAAGACAAGAGCTGTGCTTCCTGAACAAGAAGGGCAGATAGAAATCTCTATTACCCACCCACATGATTCCTCCCCCTCAGCCAACTGCTGTCTCTTGTCAAGCTCATCTGGAAATGACATTCAGCTGATTAATCCTTATCAGGCATCAGCTAAGGCAACCAAACAGCTCTGTCTTGTTCAGGGGAGAGCATTAGAGAGAGGCAGCTCACCAGCATATCAACACTGCTGTTTCAATAGCAAATGTCCAAGAGGACATGAAAGCACTACCCAGCTTGCCAGGGCTGATAAACAACTCTTTCTCAGCTGGGATAAGAGAGACAATTGGAATACTGATTGCATGCCCTTAAGCAACGGGAATTTTCACAAAACATGCTGAGGAAACCTCCAGGGTAATTTCTCTGCAGAACACGAAACAAACACTGCCATGGTGAAGCAGCAAAACACCAAATCAGGATTTAAATAAATCAATAAAAATCGCTAGTCTTTGACAAAATGAGTTGCTGCTTCTAATTTTCCTTGACCGCTGCTGCTGGTCCCCCATCCTGTTCCATCTCATCACTCCTCATTTTTCCAGCTCACCACCTCTCCCAGACAACATACATGAAGCCAACACAATGTGGCGGATGCACTGGATCCCCCCACAGCCAAACTGGTAGCAGTTTGGTCCAGGCTCCAGCGGAGGGAAGGGCCTGAGCCATAGCCAGGCCAAGAACTCTTTCCAGGAGACCCCCAAGGAAGCAGAACGGCACACTGAATGCCGGTAACTTGTGGGCGCAGGGAGTCTTGTGCAGACTTTTCCTACTGTATGCAATCTGACTACGAGTCATCCACTTTATTCAATAAATATGACAGCCTGGATGAGCCCACTTCGAGCTCTCCCAGCTAAATAAGGGAGCTGTATGGCAATGGTTTTACTACTCACGGGTCAGTGGATGAGCCCAATTCAAGTTCAATATAGTAATCATTTAGCTTAAGTAGATGCATACTAAACGTAATGAATATTTAGAGATATAAGGTTGTATAATTTTCAATATACTCTTTGCTTCATGTTACTTAGTAAGCTGGATTTGCTAAAATTTTAAGCTGTAAAGTTCTGCTCATATTTACCAAAAGCAACTACAAACTACACCGAACACATATAAGATAAGGCCTATTTTGCACTTCACTGAGAAGAAAGGATTTATGCAGACAAAACAGTATCTGCAAGGCTATGGACCATAAACAATGTCTACAGTTGAACAAAACAAAGGCTCACGTGGAATCAGAAAAAAAAGATCCAATGAGAAGCAAGAAGTTCCAAAGTGAAATACTGCTATCGGACTGAATCATGCTATGAATGGCCTCTAAAGATATAAAAGTTTGTCGTTTTCTATCCTCAAGGGGACTTCCATGCAGGTACCCAGCTTGAGCCAGCCCTTCTGCTATTCTACTCCATTAAATTTTTTATTTTCTAAGAATTTTGTCTCCTGAAAGTCTGCTCTGCATATGGTTACCAGACCTTGCCTGAAGGTTTGCCTCTGGAGTTCTAAAATACAGACTCCGTAGCGAACAGTTATCAGGGAGGGAAGGTGCCTGAAAATTTGCTTCATGAATGGGTATGGGCACCTGGAGAGAAGGTCAGCAGCATTTGGCTTGGCATATTTCCCCGAGGCAGTAAATAATAGAGTGAACCTGCCACCAAACTCTTTTAAGTCACACTTCTCTTTAAGAAATCTAAACAATGTTCTGCAGTAAGCAGAACCCTAAATTACTCCCCGGACACAAAACCATGCCACAGCTTTACAGTGCCTCCGTCCCCCACAGCATAAAGGAAAGACTAAGAGTGACAAATAGGTAAGATGGGCTTGTTTAGGATGCCTTTTGGAAGATGTTGCACAGTTGGACATACAAAACCATATGGCACCTGCTCTGAGTTTCTCAAGCATTCATGTTTTTGCTCTCTAGCAACAAAACTACTGCTGGCACATGAAGATAAGCAGATTTCATTACCCACAGGTCCACAGCAGCAAAATAGATGCTACAGCAGGGAACTCTGCTCACAGAAGCACTTGGGAATAGCAAAATCCTTCCTCATTTAAGCATAAAAATAGAAGTGCACAAGCCTGTGAGAATCAACGTTGCCAATGTGTTCACAATGCCACGGATTTTGCTTAAATAATGCAACAGATACGGCACCAAACAGACACATCATACCTCTTATAATATTGAAAAATGAGTAGACAAAAACTTTAACAATAAAGTCTCTCCCCCACTGAAGTTAAAACTTCATTGATATTCTTTTGTGTCACTAAGGATTTCTCCCCAAAAATTTGGAATAACAACCACCCCTTCATTTACCCGTATGTACAATAAATCCTCCCGCCATGAAAAAAAACATTCTTTCAAAAGGCCATAATGAAAATAAGAGTTAATGCAACTGAAAGGGTTTACACAGAAAAGGCAACTATGTTTTTTGCTGAAGGAAATCAGAATTGTCATCCATCCACGTATTTAAGAAACACCAACACTGGCACAATTAAAACTATTACCCAGGCGGGACCAAGCAGGCTTTATTCTTACCCCAGAGTTCCCCGGCCTGACATGGGAGGACTTGGTGGTTTTTGTGTAGGCGGATTTGTTCTTGACAAGGTGCCAGTTCTTGCAGGCTGGTTATTTCCATGCTGAAATAAGGGAAAACATGATTTTATTTTTATAACAGAGCAGCTCTATTACTGACAGCTTTTTTTTTTTTAAGTGTAAGAAAATGAAGTGAGAATTCCCAGACAGCTGTCGAACAGCAAGTTTTCAGCTACACACAAGACAGACACCAGTAAATACAGAGAGTCTAAATACAAGCTTAATATTATTTTTGCTATTAATTTACAACAGACATCAGAAAGGTAGGCAATTGACAGGTTCATGCACAAATCTCTTATATCCTCTTTTCTTTAAAAGGAAGCCACAATTCTGTTCATCTCCATTCGGGTATTAATAATTTAAATAAAACTTTAACACCGACAGTACAATACAGTCAGCATGGGCCAGAATTTCTCAATTTGCCCCTGCTATTTGACTAGCAGGGTCATTCAGGTTGTCTGGGAAGTCTCCTGCAACAAATGTAAGTGAAGGGAATGAAGGCATCTACTGAATTCAGAGCAAAGCACTACATGTGTTAGAGAAATTAAGGTATCTATGTATAAATGCAGATGTCAATGTATTGCAGATATATTGACACACTGTAAACACTGTAAATTAAAAAAATCAACTAAAGCATTTTTAATCTAAATATCCTATGGAAAGCAGAGGAGAGCATAAGAGAGCGCTAGTTTTCAGCTTTAATGGCTCTGCAGCCTCTACTATCAGTCACGTGAGGCACTGTGGGTCAAAGGAGAAATAACACTTCTTACCTTGGCTTTTAGCCACTTAACGTTGGCAAAAAAAGGGGGGAAAAAGGTAGAAATTAATGGCAGATCCATCACAACTGATAGGACAGGTTAAACTACAGATTATCACATTTCAAAAAAGCATTTCTATCTACTGATAATTAGCTGCACCCCAGTACGCTAACAGAGATTTTAACAGCTCACTTCATCATTGAAAGTTTTGTGTCTAAGTAACCACAGGAAAACCTCCTGTGTCAAAATTAAGTTTAGCTAAGCTTTGCTTTGCCAGATTTGTTTGCCAGCCTCCTCACGGGCAATAAAGGGTTGAAAAGCACTTTGCTGACCATTCAAGTCCAAACCTAAATCAATGCTATTTCAATGGCAACATGCACTTAAGAATTCGTTCACAAAACCACAGTTTCAGCTATATGATGCAGAATAGACTTGCCTGTTGTTTTGACACTTAACCTTCATGTGCTGTAAAGAAATCCTAGCAGCTGCATTGAATAATAAATAAAGAAAAGGGCTTTCTCAAACAGGATGAGCAGCAGCACCTTTCACCTCTGGTTTATTGATTGAAATCTGACTCAAGCCAGCACAGCGCTGGCTGCTCAAAACTGTGTTGGTAGTGCTCTAATGATTGTTAACTCTGAAATTTCAGATCTTAGAATCAAGTCATTATACGACTCCACCATACCATTTTTACAGCCTTCGTAATTGCAGAGGTTTTTTTAAAAAAAAGAAAATTTGGCATCATAAGGAAAACGAATGTAAAACTTTAAATAAATTCAAGTTCTCTAATTTTATTCAGGGGGGAGGACTCAGGTTTTTGAATGGGGAAAATTATTAGTTTCACTGATTAAAACAAACAAACAAACAAAAAAAAACAAAAAAACCCAACCAACCCCAAGCAAACACAAAACCCCAAAACATAAAATAGTCCAAATGCTTTTTTTGAGGTTGTTTGGAAATAAACTGTCACATCCAGAAAAAGCCTCCTAATGCACAGGTTTTCAAACTGCGGTTTGCACCTTCTCCTCCTCCAAGACACTAAGACCAGTTTAAGGGTCTCAGAAAAACTCAGAAAAACAACTAAAACATGCTATACAGCAATGTGCATCTGTGAGATGTCTGACAGGGTCTGCAAAACCACTGAAAACCAGCTGGTGTTTAATAAATTGAAAGAGGTTGAAAGCCACTGCCCTGAAGTTATTCATATTACAAGAACAGAAGCAAAAAACCTGCTCCAAAATTCAAATTAAAAAGTTTAGCTGTGGTGAGTTGAAGGTTTTGGGCAGAGGTTCATCAGCAGAGTGGTAGAATTAAGGCATTTACACCACACTGTCCACACATACTCATTTCATGGATAAGCACGAAGGCTCCGTTTCCAGGATGCCAGGGTAGTCTCCCAAGTATTATATTTTTAAAACAGGCTTTTAGCAATGAAACTTGCTTTGCCCTCTCACAGGAATATGTGACCCTTTCCCTTACTTCACCAGTTGCCAAGGGCAATGGCATAATACAAGGAATTTGTTAAAAGAGACCAAAAAGCAAAAGTCTTGTTTTTGTCCGTCCCTAGCAGCCATAGACAGAAACCTTTTAAAGGCTTAAAAGGAAGGGTGGTATGGGCTCCTACACAGCATCTACTACTGAATTTGCCTGCCTCAAAAATACAAAACCCAAAAGCTTCCTCTCTTTCCTTATGCAGTGTCACTCAGCACTTCCAATGAGTCCTTCCACCTCCTCCTTAATCACTGTTACATTCTGCCTCTGCTGCAGCAACACAAATATCAACATCTAGCCATGATTCAGGAATCTTCACCTTATTTCAAACCTTTCTACTGCTAAGTACCATTTAACATACTAAACATGTATCCAAAGTCCAACAGCTCTTGACCTTTCTTCCTCTCTCTACCACTGCATCAGGTGAGCTTCATCTCTTTCGCTACCAGTTAAGCAAGATGCAGACAGACGTACACACTTCTTTACTGTGCAGAATTAGTAACTGCTGTCACACTGCTTTCTAGAACTAAAAAGCTCTGTACACGTCCTCTCTGTTGCTGTCAATACAAATGGGTCATATGGGCAGGAAAACACAGAAGGAAGGAACACAACAGGAACATGGATCCTTATGGGAGAGAAACTCCTGATCCAAAAGACAGAAGTAAAGAAGGAAAGCGAATCAATCGAAGCAAGATGAACCATACGGCTATGTAATCACAGTTAATAACCTAATGAGCTAGGAGGAGACGTTTTCTTGTATTTATTTGCTGAGCTTACGAGGTCAACCTTGCTGCATTTCTTGGTCAGAAAACCAAACATAATGCTTTCTAAGCAATTAAAAAATTGCTCGGAACTGGGAACAGTTTAGGCAGCAGGGTCTAGACTCACTATGATTTTAGGAAAAATGGGAAAAAAGACAGAAAAAAAGGTACATGTTTAACGCAAGTTTGAGCATCTCTACAAAAGCCTCTATGCCAGCCAGCCAGTTGGCAGAACACAACCATCACCAACTGCTTGATCAGTACCGAGAAGGTCAGAGTCAGGAAGGAAGGAAATGCAGGGCGTGAAGAAGCGAAGCAGCAGCAGCGTGCATAAGGTTCACAGCTTGAAGAGGGAAGAGACTGTTCTGAGAGGGATCTATAAAACAGGAGATAGGAGGTGCAAAAGGAAAAAAGCTTAGTCAAATGAAGAGCAGCACTGGGGACTCCCACAGAAGCCGTGAGGAGCATGACTCCCTTCTCCTGCTAGCTGTATTACTGTACATGCAGGAGACAGTTTTCAGCCAGATACCAGCATCCTGGATGACGTACACATCCGAACAAAAACATTGTGTAGGCTTGCTGGGGATGCTGGTGATGCAGAAGCAGAGAACTAGACAGATCAGGTTGTTCCCTGAAACAAGATAGCATGGTAAGCAACAGTATTGGTCGGGGTTTCTTGCAAGCATCAGAGCAGAGAGATGTTTTAAAGAAGCAAGCAGAACAATTTTGCCTTTCCAGGGAAAGCCTGCCAAGCATGTGACAGTCCTGGATAAAGTTTTAAGGGTTGTCACGAAATTAAGAGAATGAAACCACAGTCTCAGGTTCAAGAAATAGGCGTCAATCTTGCTGCACTTCCAAAAGATCACAGCTAGGGCAGTGGCACATCCGATGGGTTCTGACGGTGTGGGAGAGCAGGTTGGCCAAGCACTGAGAGCCAGCATTGGGCTGGAAAGGAGTAATGCAGTAAGACAATGGCCAAAACAGGTGTTTGCAACAGCCATGCAAGGCATTTATCAAAGCCAAAAGCGAGGCTGCTTCTGTAACCGATGCCAGGAATCCAGAGCACCTGGACTGAGAACTTTAGCTGTGGGTTTGGACAGGACAAGCCATGTTTTGGGACGGTCAAGCATTGATAGTAAATACCAACTAAGAGGCTTACTTGCTTAAGGCAACTATTTCAGCAGTTCCAGCATGCTCAGTTCTGGTGGGCTAAACAGTACAAAAAGACCTGTCAACAGAGGGAGTGCAGGCATCTGCAAAAGGGGCCAAAGGGATGAGACCAAACATGGCATGAAAGGGTAGGGTGTGAGGCAACTATCTACTGGTGGCCAAAGGGTGTTCAGAGATTGGAGGGACTCTGCTGGCTGGCCTCAGGAGACAGCCATCTAACTAACTGGTTTTAGCAGTTTCCATGCCAAGTAACAAGTCATAGGGGAACATTAGTCATGATTCAGGGAACCAGAAAGCTATTATTTGAGCTAGGAACTGTGTTTGGAAAAGTGGGGTGAAGGACATTACACACAAGTCGGTGACAAATGTATCTAACATGAAAGGCCACTTGCACACATGAGCAAAATCCTTATCACACTGACGTCCAGCAAGTTTCTCCCGCACAGCTCAGCTGTGAACTCGCCAGTTTCAGACTGCAGACACAAGTCTCTGGGCAGGTTGGTTGTACCTCCCCTGCTGTATGTCACTCAGTATTTCTCCAACTGCTGAATTTAAAGAGCGGTTTTACACTGTATCCTGCCATACCTAGAATCACTGAAAGTCGTCTTTAAACACCATCCAATATAAATGTTGACCAATGGAAACAAAGGTTTAAAACTGTGCTAGTCTAATCTGCATTAACAGTAAGCGTCTGGCAAACTCAGAACTTCAATATGTGTGCTCTGTAGAAGCAATAACCACCCTTAGATCTGTTACCTTTGACCAGTAATCACAGTCATCAACTGCAATAGAAAAAAAACATGATTGCTTTTGATGACTCTTTAGTTAACCTTCCCTTTTACTTAAAAAGGTATTTCCTGTAGTAGTCAAGTGAGAATTACCTGAGACATCCCTACAGAAAGGCAGCTGGCCTTAAGACCTTTTGAAGTGCTATTACAGATCTACAGCTAGGAAAATCCATTACCCACAGGCACCCTCAGATTTTTGCACAAGGTTGCCTCCCGTCGCATCAGTGGAACATCTGGAGTACCACAAGATGCCACAGTCAGAGAAGGAAAAGCAGCTGGAAGGGCACTTGTACATGAAGGTATGGGATGCCTGAGGAAAAGATACAGTAAAGCACCAAGTCTACAACATGTTTTCCTTGCATACATCAAGATATGTAATCAAAGATGCTTTTCAGAAGGCAGACTGTATGTGGGTGTCAGACACTCTGGGTAACATGCTTCTGCCACTAGTTCTGTGCAGTTTTAAAGAAATTATTCCTTTGTCTCGATTTCCTTATTAGAATGGGTCAGAAGCCTTTTTTTGTTATTTCTTTATAGTCTATTGCAAGGCAGATTATTTTTAGAAAATTTAGGTTCCAAATCAATATTTCTTTCAAAATTGAACATGAATAGGTAAGGCCCCCTTCAGTGTAATTTTACCTTTAGCTTTTAACTGTGACCTCTCCCAGTATTATTTGCAACCTAGTAATTACATTGTCTTCTCTTAACAGCAACCAGCTGAAGCTTGTCAGTATTGCTTCTCTTTTTTTTTTGTTTCCAAACTAAGCAGGCAAAAATTTTCATGTCACATTTGACCTTAAAATGTTTTAACATATTAAACTGCTATTAACATATAAAAATCCCACTAATACTGTTCCCTTAGCACTCAGTAGTCATGTTCAGAGAAAGGTACCTAGATTCCTGCCTTTAAATACTTCAAGCTTTTTGAATTTTTTGAGTTGGTAACTTTGAATCTAACTATAATAAAATAAGGTTAATGTAAAAAAAAATAAATCAAAATTAGAAAACAAAGAGACCTCTTAGTTTTGAGTTTTCTTTGCAAGCAGGAAGGCTTGAAACCTACATTTTATCAGATGACAGTACACACACTTCCAAGTGTCCTATGAAAAGCACAGTGTCAACACTCACAACAGAGTCATTAGAATTGGCAATGGGATGAGTTACTTCTTCCCCCAGAGAATCTTTTTTTACCCTACAGCAATATTTACTGTTTGGCCATGACCCCAGAGGGATGATGTGACATTAATGAAATTGGCAATGTAACATCTTTTGAAGCGCAAGTGTCTGGTAGAGGCTAACACAGGGACAAAGGCAGCAGAGGTTCAGGTTCAGGATCCCCATCTCACTGTGTTTTTATTACAGTGAATTATTTAAAAGTTAATACTCAAGTGGCTAACACATAAAAGGCCTTATGCTATAGGAGCAGCAGGCATGATTCTACCCTCACATCAGCACCTCATCTGCATTTTCGTTTTGCGCTGACACAGATGTAAGTGTGAGGACTGCAGGTGAGCAGAGCAGGCTGAGAAGTGTAGCACCGTGAGAGCAAGGCTCTCTAAGCTTAGTATTTGCTAAGTTCTGGTCCAATCCCTACTTTAAGGGAGTCATTCCATTTGCTCCAGAAAGATTTCTGAATGCTTAACTCCTGCTCGACTTTCTGGGATAGAAAGCTTCTTACAGTTTTAATGTACTGAAATGCAAGTGTGACAAAATTCCAATTTTTTTTTCAAAATGAAGCTGAAAAGTGATGAATCTTCATGTATGATTTGGTTTTGGAAAACTGTTAGTCCCATAAAACAAACTCAATCCAATTACGGCTATTAGGCATTTCAATTTAGCATGTATTCAATGTTTTATCTGCCTTTATCATAAGGCATCGATTTCCTACTTAGATGCCATTTTACAAATTGCTGTAATTCCACCTGCCTCCTATTAAAAAAAAAAATTGTAATAAATTCAAAGGCCAACTTCAGGGCTTTTAAGGCAGCTTCCAAGCTTCCTCCTCCTTCTCCCCCCCTTAAACTGAGGATTTTCTGTATGAGTAATTGTATTTGACCTATTTATTTGCTGGCACACTACTTTTTTTTTTCATTTCACAAAGGAAGGGGAAGAGAAGCAAGGAAATGTTAAAGTAGCCTCTGCCTAATAATTTTAAACCAAGCTGTACACAGGAAGGTAGGTTCTCACATCATGACAGTTACTCTTATTTACCAAGAATGACTTCACCTACATTCCCCTCTCCCCAGAGGGTGACAGCTGAGCAATGATTTAACAGACCAGCAAAAACTGCTGGCCTGTGTGTTTCTTGGAGCCATCTATATGAAATATTTCTGTTGCAAGGGAAAGCCTTCTCACTAGCAAACCACCTCTAATAGCTCTCCTGATTTTGACTGTTGCTAGCCTTGGCTTCACAGGCACAAACATATATATTAAAAAAAAAAAGCAACTTTGCTCCTTCTGGAGACTTTGTGCGTATCTGCCCCTGCAAAGGGAAGAGGCAGGGAGCAGGGCAGCTGGGGCTGCCGTGGAGCTTTCAGGCCAAAGGAGAAAGCACCTATGTGATCCTAGGATGCTCTTAAAAAAGCTTTTCTACTGAGAAGCTGCTGGAGGTGAAACAGCACTGCCTTCCAAGGAGGTGTCTCCCATCAGGGAAGAAACCTGCCAAGGAGAGCAGCCGCTTGCCACCACTGCCACCTTCATCACCTGCCCCACAACTGCTGCATGTGAGACAGAGGGGGCACGGAGAGCCCTTCCCCATGGCCCAGGCGTTCGCTTTTGCATCCCCTCTGCACAGCCAGGAGAAGCACCAGAGGCACACAAAGAAAACGAGCTGAGTGTGCACAGGAGGTGTTTCTGCATTTGCTCATATGGGAGATGTACAGGGGAAGACAGGATTTACTCTGAGGATTACCCATCTTTCTATTTATTATTAATTCTGTGAGACAGTAATTTTATTTACACTTTTTATATAAAACCATTCAGGATCGCCCCTTAAAATATACTGCATATTTTAATATTTTTCCTAGGATTAGTATTTGACGAAATAAATAGAAGCAGAAACAGCCTGTATCTTTGATTCATCTTTCTTATATTTTTCCTTTGTTTCTTTACCAAACCCTTCACCAGAACACAACACAGAATCCCATTAACAGCAATAATTTGCCATCTACAGATTTTGAAGCGTTGCATACTTTTTATTTAATACTTAAATGTCAATGTACGCGTTGTGCTGTATTTTATTGAGAGTTGTCACAGAAGAAGACATTCAAGGACCTGCAATGTTAGTCAAATTGACAATTGCTCTTGACAGAACTCAAACTTCTTTTCCTCTAGGAAACAGTGGTTTCTAAGGCCTTATTGGAAATGTTGCTGCCCAACTTGGGGTGAAATCTTTGGTTAAGAAAATATGACTTAAGAGTCTTAAGCATCTTCTAAGACCATTCTGGACAAGACAAATTTTGTAATTCAATTTATTAGAGTCATAGAACCATTTCAGCTGGAAGAGACTCTCAGGATCATTGAGTCCAACCATAACCTAACCTAACTCTTGCACTAAACCATGTCCCTAAGAACCTCGTCTAAAGGCCTTTTAAACACCTCCACGGACGGTGACTCCACCACCTCCCTGGGCAGCCTGTTCCAACATCTCACAACCCTTTCCATCAAGATTTTTTTCCTAATATCCAATCTAAACCTTCCCTGGCACAACTTGAGGCCATTTCCTCTTGCCCTGTTATACGTTTACCCTATACTGTATGTTCAAGAGACAACTCAGATTCTCAGTGTCATCTGTCATCTGTGCTGACTTCCAACAGGACCTCATCCAGTTTCTTAAGTTGTTGTGGTTTGATTTTCCTAGCACTAGCTACATCTAGGTTTGCAGACAAAGCGAGCTACTTCCTTCAGTGCTACAATGGCTAGAAACGTCTAATTATGTCACTCACTACTTCAGCCCACTCTTCTCAACAGTGTGTCCAGTGAATGTCAACACTGGTGAAGGTGTCAAATGCATGACAATCAGCTTCAAGTATAGACCTGAGGCCTGGCTGGCAGCTTATTTCATTTGTGAAACAAGTCCATAGAAAATTTTCTATAGTAGAAAAATGATGTTGATATATTCTAAGTGTTTCATGCCTTCCACAGTCGTAAAACAGACTTAGGCAAATCACTTAATAAAGAAACAACAGCCAGATATAATTTGTAGTTGACTTGTAATGAGTTGTTAGTTTGGTTATTACTAGAAGGTATTTTACCTCTGAACAGACCAAGCTTTTAATATAAAATTAAAACACTAGGTTCAAAAAACCTTTGCTAAAAATGTTGTGTTGAAGCTGCCTAGAAATAGGTAAGCAGCACCTCATTGCTACCGCCTAAACAAAAAAGGGTCACATTAATAAAGACCATTACTCCTAAAAGCAAATAGTTATATTAGAAAATGCAACTGCTACACCTTAACAACTTTGGCACTTATGGATCAAGCAACCTGTTTTGAGCCCGCACAGCACAAAGCATCAACTTCAGAGACTAACAGTAATTACTCTACTCTTAAAAAGTCTTCTGCAGCACTTAATCCCTGGAGCACTTAAATGCAGAAACCAATATCCTGACATTGAATTTGTGGATTCCTGTATTTGCTATTCATAGAGCTCTCTCTTCGAATGCAGAGAGTGTACTGAAAAATTGCCACTTTCTCTGACCCCAGTGTTTCTCTTTACAGCCATTCAGGGCATGTCTTTCAGGCTTGTACATAGGATTGTGCTAACTCTAGTCTTGCTTAAATTATTAGTGTAAAACAACCTTAAAGAGTTACAGGTTTAGCTACAGACAAAACATCAGGTAGTCTGAAGTCACTACATTAATTCCTAGCCTAGAGCTGTCATGCTATGGAGGTGCTTTCTAACTTACGCTGGAATTAGACTCCTGTGGGCATTCAGAGGGTTACTATGAAGCAGGAGGTACCCTGGCACTCTTTTGTGTCGAGTAATTCTGAAAGATCTGTTCCTCAAGAGCTCAGCGATTCAGAGGGCACATGATGGGCTGCACAGCTGACTGACCAGAGTACATCAAGCTTTATAGGATACATTGGGTTGAATAAAAGCTTTTTAATGCCATTCAAGGGAACATTGTTATGAACTGAATATACCTGGAAGGCCTGCTGTAGGGGGATACAAAGCTGCTTTTTTTTTAAATCAAAATGTGTCCACGGAGCAAAGGGTGTTCTATTAATTCACATCAACAAGACCGTTTCAAAGGAGGTAGACATTAATTTATGAAGGCTTTTGTTTAGAGAAAAGGAAAATGAGGCTGTACAAAAGCACAAATGGTAGTGAGACATCAAATACCACTGAGATTTAAGTGCCAACTAGCTGATCCCCTTTCTGCTGACCACCCTCCAAAGAAACCCCAACAATAAAGCCCACCCCACTAGCCACTTTCTCCATAAGAGATTACTTAATTTTTCTCAATAACAAAATAAATAAGGGGAGTGGCAGAGACAATTTAATCAGAGGAGGAAGGAATGAAAATCTTAAAAGTCAGTCATGGCTTTTTTGACAAGTCTTTAGCCCAAGATCATAAGCTATTATTTCCAGACACTGTGACTACCACTGACAGTCACAAGGTTCCAGCAAATATTGTTCAAAAAACCCTCACGGTAAAAAAACCCAAACATTCTGTTATTAAAATGTTTGCATGTGGGAGCATACTGAAACCATAATCCTTCCTACCATAAATGAACTTAAACATTTTAATGTCATTAACATTCTGTCCCAAGCCTATCTTCTGGTCTGTGTTACTTGGAGTCCTCAAGTGTCCAGGTATTCTTACCTTCACGCCATGGCCAACATCATCCAGCACCGTGTAGTCTATAGGTTTTCGAATATACCTTACAGGACGTTCCATGTTCGCTGGTGCTATAATTTTGTGAGTTCTCGATGTGTTCTTATTGGTCGTCAAAATGCCTATCTCTCTGCGAGCGACCTTTTCTTTATGGATGTCCACAGTCTAGATTAAAAACAAGAAAGTAGGGGTTTCTTTAGGCATTTGCTGCTTTCTTTACAGAGCTATCTTCATGTTTAGGCTTCACTATGAGACAGAGTCTGAAGGAAGTTAATGCTGCTGGAAGGATGCCAGTTTATTGATGAAATTAGTTTAATCTACATGAATATTGTTTGAAAATTACCCTTTAATGAAATAACCAACATTAATAACAAAATTACAATTACATATTACTACTTTGACACTCTAAAGACACTATGCAGATCAAGTACTTGCAGATTAACCCCCAACATTCTTATGACTGGCACTAGTAATAAATTACTCCAACTCTGCATCTGGGAAACCAGGACAGACAAGCTAAGCAATTTGCCTGCAGCCCCAGAGAGGGACTAAGCTTGGGAAGTCTGTGCAGTAATTTCTTTCAGCAAAGCCATCAGTGCATGTAAGAGCCTGCGCAGAGAAGGATTTATTTCAGCACTGAGGCTCATTTCAGTCATACTGTTTATAGAAGCTTTACTAAAAGAAAAAAAAAAACAACAAAACAGCCTTAAAGATGCAAGTAAAAGAGTAACAAACATGTTGAGCTTCATCATTTTATTAGGAAATACCTAAATATAACCACTGCTTAAACTGTAGCTGAGGGAGACAAGTACAAATCAAGCATCAGATGCCACAGAGAGTCCCACCTTTAGAAAGCCTATTTCAAGATTCAGGGATTGAATTTGCTGGTTTAAGTACCTCAGGATCTCATTGCAGGAGATGGTATCTAACAAAAACCACCAGTCTAAGTGACTTTGAACAAGAAGTATCGAGCCATCACTTTCTCCTCTAAAAACAGTAATTCTCAGTCTGTAAGCATCAATTTCTCCTGGAGATACTGTCATAGAAACAGAGTCAAGGTTCACAAAGAAAGAAAAATCTTTGTTTGGGCACATCTCTAGAAATGGCCTCACCTAAAATGGACATTGTGATGTGCAAGGTTTTGTTTAGGGAAGCAGAGTCAAAGATGAAGCACAAAATTACTTTATATTTAACTCTATTTCTGTATGAGGCAAGATGAAAAAAGGTAAGCATCCAGGAAACAACCATTTCTAGGAAAGCCAGCATTCAGTATTCACAGTTCACTACGAAATGCCTTCAGTTGAACTGTTTTTTTCATTAACTGGCACACACACTCAAACTAATCGTAAATTCTCCTGAGTAAGTCAAGAAAGAAAAAAAATCCTCCTTAACAGCTTTGATACACGGCATTGCAGATTATGCGTGAAAACAAGTGGAGAAGCACCTAAAACAGTGATATCAAGAAGCTTGTTTTCACAGCTTAAAGCTAAATAACAGACAACTTGTAATATCGTAAAAAATTCTTTTACTTCAGAAGCACATGGAATCTTAATAGAAATAAGAGTTGTGATTTTCCAGAGTCATGCAAGATGTTAAATGCGTATGACTGCATTAGCTTATTTGGAATAAGTTAATCAAATATCCCAATACAGCTTTGGAGCAAGATTTATTGTTCTAAACACTCATTCTCTGAAAAATCCCAGAGTCAGCAATAAAAAGCACCTTTCCAAACGAGACAATCCCATACATCAAGCATTTACCACTACACCAGTGTCAGATACCAGCCACTACCCCACATTTGCTGTGGCAGCCTATTTCACAGAGTGAAGACTTAAGAACAAGACTACCCGTATTTCTTCAATTCCAGCTATTATTCGTTCTTTCCCTTTTAAGACTAAAATATACATGTTAGTTTTGCCTTTTAGTTTGCTTTCAAATGTTATCTGAGTGTTGTGCTACATGTTCTATGATCATCTCTCTTCCAGTTCCTCCATACAACTTGAACCCTTTTGTCAAGTGATAATACTACGTCTCAAACTATCTTAGAGAACTCTTTAATTATATGCAACTCTTCATGTTTTGTCATACATTAGCACTGCATAGGTGAAAAAAAACTTCATAGTCACCTAAACAACATAGCAATATATTAATCTGAGGAGAACATCAATTTAAGGCATATACTACAATGTTTTAAAAGAGTATTTTAAAATATTACTATGCCCCTTGAAATAAATCCACAGTTCTACTTCATTATCACGAACAGAACCTGTTGCTACTAATAAGTTCATTTTTTGTTCAGTGGATGGACAAAAATGCATCTTTATATGAAGAGTTCTCTTAATGTCGATGTCAAGTTAAAAAAAAATATATAATAAAATAACAAAGGCCTTCACAGTACAAAAAGATGCATCTTGTCCTAGCGGGTAATCCACGAAGACTGACTTTTCCTCCCTGCTACGAACAATGACAATTCCATAAACTGCTAGAGCAGAGTATAAGAAATTGCAGGAACAGATGCTGTACCATACATGCTTTGGAAAATGTCTTAAGTTATCTTGCAACAGATTCTTCTTATCAGAAAAAACCCTTAGAACAGGAAAAGAGCATATATTAATTATATCAGACAGCTTATCCAAAATTAAATACAGAGCAGCAATTTGTAAAGTCTTCCCACAGATTTCAGTACTGTAAACCAAGCAAAGAGAAGACTATCTGTAGCACGGTGCAAGGCCGGCATCTTATGGTACATACGTAAATCTTGAAAGGCACGCAGGCATGCCTGCACAAGAGACTAATTTGCTGTTCAAAGCAAATGAGACTGCAACTCTTACCACATCTAGGACACTGGAAAAGCAAGACAGTATTTTGCCCCTATGCAAAGCAGAGGTTCCCAGCATGTGCTTTGCTCAGAGCCATATGCTGCCCATCAGCTACTAGACAGCATCTTGCTTCAAGAAGAAATTACTTTTTCTAGATTTTATAAAGACCGCATGTTATTGTTATGTGATCATTATGCAATAGAAAGCATGTAACAGTTATTAACTTTTGTATTTTATTTATATCTATTTGCTTGATGTTCATGTGTAAATTTATTGTTTAGTCATAGGCAATGTTTTTTCACTTCCAAAAGAGGAAACCCCCAAAACACAAGCAACTTTTAGCAGGATAGCCTAGCTAGCCAGCCAGACAACAGTTAATACCCAAGAGACAAGCCACATATACCACATAACAGCCAAACTAGACCATTCTCAAAGCTGTGGCCACACTTGGCACCTGCAGCTATGACTAAGTGTACGCTCTGATATGGTAACAAGACAGCTAAACAGTAGTCAGTGATTTTATTCACAAAACCTACTTTTAAATATCAAAGATGGAGAACAGCAAAGTATGGCAAAGCGGCTTGGCTTAACACAGGTAACAAGCACCAGCGAACAGTCAGACCAGCTTCAAGTACACTTGGCCTATGTTGAAACTTTAAGTACATACCATAATTTAAAATTTGGGGAATAGGGATGGGATTCTCACTCCTAGGCAACATAATCCAGCAGGAAGAAGTCCAGCGCTATACTGATTTGGAGAAGGAGAAGACAGCCCTTCCAAAAGCACAACATATTTCCTTTGGGAAGCAAATTTAAACTAAACCATCAAACAAACCCCTCTGCCATTACAACTGGGTGCTGTGGACCATACCAGCTAATCCCAGAAGCCAAGTTAAACTTGGAGGTTGAAGGAACTGTTAATGATTAGCTGCCTCCACTAGCTGTCTGCTTCAAACCATATGAAAAACAAAAAACCAACAAAAAAACCCAGTTGATCAACAGGATGTAGAGTTAAAATTTAACTCTTTGCTTCCTCAGAATTCGTCTCAAGGCCAAGTGCAGCACAGCAACGATACAACAAATAAGTTGTTCTTTTCTCCTCTTTGTGCTGCAGATACCAGTTTATCTGTGTGCTATAGCATGGAACACCAGGACAAACACTCTGCAAGAAATAGAGACTGCAGTACATTCAACAAAGCTAATTTGAACCTATCTAAATATTTTAACAAAGCCCACGTATATAGGAATATTAAAAAAAAAAAAAAAACAAAACAACACACAAACTTCAAGCTTTGACAATCTTTTTAGTCTTCAACCACTGCAACTCAAATTTATGAGCCAGGTACTCACACAGCCACAGCTCCTCTCACTAAAGGCACACGCAGCTGATGAAGAGAAGGGGAGGAAAAAAAAAAGCTCCATCAAATCAACTCAGCTACAACGCAGCTGAGCAGGCACTGCCAACTTCAGGCTGTCCTGAAAGGCAACTCACTACGCTAATACCAGATTTACACCACGCAAACACCCTTTAGATTGGTGTTACATGAACAGATACTCCAAAAGTGTTGTGCAGGAAAACTGCTCTGCTCCTCCCCAGTTTGTCAGAACGAGGCTGTGGTGGCACAGACACTCAGACACTCACCTGGCAGCGAGGCCAGGACGAGCTGCGTGTGCTCACAGCCACCCCACCGGCCAGCTGGAAAAAGCTGCCAGGCTTTTGGAAGAGTGGAGTGACGCTTAGGGAAGAGAACAGCTGCCCAGTCCTCAACAGCAAAAACGGTGGCTACCAGGTAAAAACAGCAGACAAACAAAGCCCCCCAAAACAGAGTCTAAGATACAGTGTTGGAAGCTACATATTAACAAACAAAACAAAATACACCACACACCAAAACCACCACAACACCCAAAGGGAGAAGGAAAAAGAAGGGGGGGGGGGAATTAAAAAAAAAAAAAAAAAAAAAAAAATCAAACCACCACACAATTTCACTCATGAATTTGAAGATGAGTGAAAAGTCACTTCAGGGGCATTTCCTTGATTTAAAAATCTAACATCCAAAATATATTAGACATAAAACCTCCTAAAATTACATCACCATTTTTACCCACAGTTTTTCAGGCCATTTCATGCAATGGTTTTAAGAACTTTTCACATGGTGAACACCCTTCAAGCAAATGTCCTGTGCTGCACAGAGCTGCAAGTCAGTAAATTTTCACTTCGTTCCCTAGGCTCACCCAGACAAGAAGGAACAGAGGCTCAAACTCCACAGGTTTCCACAAACTGCTACTTTAGAGAAAGTGAGGAGAAAAGGCAGGCCCAACAGCTTGTTATTAGCAACAGTCTTCTGTAATTTTAACATTGCTTCCTTCCAGTTTGCAGTTCAATATCGGGTTGGGTCTGTTACTAACCTCGTATTTCAAATAAGTAAAGCCCTGGTTAAAGGGTAAACAGTGTTATACATATCTAAATGTTAGCAGATCAGAACTACTATACACAAGAAGAAACAGAGACACAAGACACACCAGCCATGCATGCAGCATGACCTGTTACCACTTCCCACCCTCATTTTTCTAGCCTACTTGGTTTAATTACACTTAGTCTTGGTAACCTGTTCTGCACAAAGCTGATGCTGGACTTCCAAAAGCAATCTGTTCCCCACCTCAAGCACTGCATGCTCTTTTGACACCTCAATGCAAGAAGGACAAACTCTGAAAGCGCATCCAGAGGAGGATGACCAAAATGGGAAAAAGTCTTGAGGGCAAGACTTAGGAGGGGTGGCTGAGGTCACTTGGTTTGTTCAGCCTGGAGAAGAGAAGGTTGAGGGCTGGTGACTGCATCGCAGGCTGCGATGTCCTTGTGGGGTCAGCAGAGGGGGAGGTGCTGATCTCCTCTCTCTGGTGACCAGTGACAGGACACAAGGAAACGGAATGAAGTTGTGTCAGGGGAAGTTCAGGCTGGACACTGGGAAATGGTTCTTCACTGAGAAGATATTTGGCCACTGGAACCAGCTCCCAGGGAAGTGGTCAGGGCCCCAAGTCAGTCAGAATTCAAGGAACATCTGTATGACTCTCTTAGTCATATGCTTTAGTTCTAGGTAGTCCTGTAAGGAGCAAGGGCTCAGACTCGATGATCCTTATGGGTCCCTTCCAACTTGAGATGATTCTGTGCTAAAGCCAGAATTACTGAAAGGCAAGTTAATGGAGAAAACAGTACTTTATTCATTTAATATCTGAGAGCAGTGAAGTTCCCTTAACCAAAAGGCATTTCTGGCAGTATAAGAGAAAACAATGGCATACGAAAAAAAAAATTCTAGTCAAAGACAAGCCAATTAGAACACTAGAGTGTCAAGCTAGCAATCCATCAAACACGATATCTTCTCCCAGCAGAAACTGTGCCTGATGTTACATAAAATGCTGGGCAAAGACGCAGGTTTCAGATCGAACCCAGTCAATAAAACTATGCAATACATGCGACAGCGAGTGGTGCAGAGAAAGGAGTTTCATTTCCTTCCTCGACCTCCGAGAAAACTGTCTGGATTCCAAGCTCACTTGCCTATGTTTTAACATGAAAGGGAAGATCTGTTCTTCTACCTGTAAAAATAAGTCACAGCTTCAAATTTAGTTGCTCATAGCAGTAAAATACATAGATAGCTGAATGTTACAAACAGTATAACAAACACCAAACATCTTATAGTAAATATACATTTTCTATTAAGTACTACAAGCTCATACACTGAAACCATTTCTTGTACTCTTAACCAAAGGAAACATAACTTAAGAAACAAAACACTAAGGTGCTTTCAGCATCCCTTAACATAGAAAAACAAACTCCTCACTCTTTACAATTTGCTCCTAGATCCAGCTTTAATATTAGCCCTTATTGTCATACTCCAAAACTGCAATTTCATTGTCGTGCTACATAGTTTGCACAATTAGTTTCCCTGAAATGAAAAAAAATCAGACGAAATTAAGAACATTAACCTGTTCTGTTTTACAAATACAGAACTATCCCACTGCTCCTTCCATAAACAAAGCATATTTAATAAGCCTTTTAAAGTAGTTACAGTTAATTGAACAACAGCACTGAAGACATCCTGGACAATGCATATTGTACAGATTACCCGTAAGGAAGCCAGTTTGACCTACAAAAAGGACAATAAAATCCCCAGCTTCAATGAGCTCAGCCAGACAGCTAACTTCTTTAGGGAGAACACCATTTCATGCTGTTATTTTGTGAAGGAAGTTCAATAGAAAATTTAGTATATTCAACACAGGGCAATGTGAACGTATTTATACTGCAAGGGAAATATTCTACAGAAAATATTAATTATGGGTTCAAGGCACATGAAATAAAAAGCATAAGTGAATAGTCTAGGTTTTTTAAGACATCATGTACAACCAGATGTCTACACAATGTTACAAATTACATTTTTCGTTAACTCCTGATGAAAGTGTAACTAACTTATTTGACTTATTATTGCTTATATATTGTCTGATCCCCATCAAGATAGTGTTCAAGAAACTCAAGAATTTACTTACAAAACTAAAATCCTTTATTTCCATCTCTTGCCCAGCACAGCCTGAGTGCTAAGCAAGCTTGGCCTCACTGGAGCTGTGGAGAGCAGAGCACCAGCGCAACTGGCACCGCTCGCCCTTGTTTATCACTGCGCACATGCTCATTTATCCCATGGGGATCTTCTCCAAGGTATGAAGCTCTACTGGCTTTAGGAACTATAACTTCCAATCCCATTGACTAGAAATAGCTTGAATAGCCCAGCTGTGTCTGTACCAACTCATTTATAGACCAAAACTGGGCACTTTGGTGCACCTGTCTCTTCCCAGTTCTTCAGCATAGACACCTGGTTAAGTTAACCAACATCTGAGAAGCATATAAAAAACTTGAAAGAAACTTTGACAGAATCACTGCCCTGCTAAATTATCAGTGAGTGGTGGGCCAATCCTATCTATCAGGTACAAGACTGATGCAACCTTTTATTATGCCCAGTTAGCCATCAGTTGTGTGACATTCAAGTCCCTAGTTAGCTTTGAACAAATATTCATCTGAAGGTACCATACTAGAAGCTTTCTACTGGTTATCTTTCATTTTCACAGTAAAAAGGAGAAAGGTCCTCCCTACCATCCCTGCCCCCTCCCAAGAGACGAACTCATGACATCTTTACCAGCCCCTTGGATGCCACCAGAATCATCTCTTAAAGTACAGTGAATCCACAGAAGAAAGGCAGTGCTAGCAACAAGCAAGAGTTACTAGAGAAGAGGAAAAAAAGAATTGCATTATTTCAGTTCTCCAGATTCTTATAAGAATATAAGGCTTTGTTATTGCACATATACAACCCTTCAATCCGATTTTCACTAAGACTAAGTGTCAGTTTCCTGAACAACAGTGTCTACCGTCATCTGAGACGACTCGGAGTATCCTGCAGTGCCTTCTGAAGCTGCACCAGGAAAGACAGGTCTCCCGTCACCTCTGAAGCATTTAGAAATCTAAATTTCACCTTGTGTGTTTGTTTTGTATGCAGTGCTGGCAACGTAGGAGGCAACTGAAGTAGATTTAAGAGTTTTATTTCCAGAACTGCAAATCCAGCAATGTTTTCTTGTAGGTTTATAGACAGAAGTTTCTCAGGGATTCCCTTCAGCATACAGACAAGTTACAACAGTAGCACAGGCTCTCCAGAAAGCTTCATCTCCCAAAGTCCTGGTAAGTCCAGGTTTCTTAAGGTAAAAGGCTAGATGAGCCAGATAAGCCATGTCTCATGTAATCTGATATGTCACCTTCCTTCTCCTGCAGAGAGAGTTCACAAGAGCTTTCACAGATTAACACAAAAGAAACTGAGACCATCAACACAGATGCAGCAACTCGCACAGTCTACATAAGATGCTTGCAATCATCTGAAATGGAAAGGCACTTAGAGAGGAAAAATAATGAAAGAAATATTAAATTCTATTTCCAGAAGTAACACATCTGTAAATGCGCACATTTTTATACATAAACAATATATATTTTAGTATATGTGTATATACACAATGCTAACAACGCATTTTACTAACACCATTCAATGTCAGAGGGGTTTAAAAACAATGGTTGTGGTTTTTTATTTTGATAGTTAAAGAAGTCAAATGATAAACTACGTCTGAACACAGATTACATGCCAGTTTATCATAGGGAGCTAGCCTTTGACTTAAAAATTTAAATCTTTTTCTTTATATACAATAGCAGATTTTCTCAGATTCTCCTAGAAATAGCTATCAGCATAAAGCAGACCAGATTTCAGCAAAGGTTTGAAGATATTTTCTATTTTTACGTAAGTATTTTCCCTGGGATATCAGAACAGCTGGGGGGGGGCAGCGTCAGGGAAGGAAGTTTACCACAGGCATCCCATTTACTCAGGACAGCTTGCTTGATGTATGGTTTTAGAGTTCAGAAGCACAGAATTTAAAACAATAATGCACATGGCCCATAGTGTGTCCTGCTCCACAATTGTTTCTTAAGCTGTACCAATTTCCATGTAAGGCATACTTAACAGAAAATTGATTCCTGACCAACAGAACATGTGTTTGAAAGTGTTGAAATAGTCAAATGTCTTAAAATAAACAAACAAAAAAGAGTAGGGGCATTGGTATGCCTCATTAAAATAAAGAAGCTGAAAACAAGAGCTAGAGAAACAGGCTTAAAGCTTACCAGCTGTAAATGAATAGCCTCACCTTCAGGCCTCTTGCTGTTACGAAACTGGAAGCCTTTCTTCCAAAAGGAAGACGAGGATTCACTGAGAATTGTACTCAAAGATCCCAATTTCCAAATTTCCAAAACAGACTCTGAAGAGACACATACATCTATACAACAGCATTGAAAAGGAGAGGGAAGAGAGGCCTGTTCAGCTAAAGGATTATTTCTATAGACGTTTTTCAGAGCACCCTATTGGCAAATCCAGTCACACATTCTGCTGGAAAAGCTGAGCAGAAAGAGGACACGAGGCAAGGACAGACCAGAAGGGCTGGGAGAGGATGCGTGACATTCCAGGACAAGAATCAGAGCAAAGAAACCAGTCCACTTGTCCAAGAGCCAGACTTGAGTTCACATCTGATTTTTCTGCCCTGGTGCCAACTGGAAACGGGAGGACTGCTATGGAGAACACATATTCATCCTTCAGGCAGGACAGAAGGAAAGAAGCTTCTCACATTATTCTTTAACAGCTATTTCAGAGCATGTTCATGCAAGATGTTGGGAACATAAAATGGGGCAGCTGAAGAAAATCAGTGCCTCACCTGTGAAATGCCACCTTGCAGAATTAGCGTCTACAAACAAGAAGTATCTATGGAGAGGTACAAGGGCATCTCATAATGGTCTCACCCTCTGCCCTGCACCATCTCCAATTGAAAGGAAGATTATGTCGACACAGAGCATAAGGAGGGATGGTCTGCAGGAGTATCTTTGGGAACAGAGACAGGGATGTGAGAAGAAAGACTGGCAGATGGCAACTGAAAGCAAATGGAGTTTGAGTCCTACAGATGAAGAGATTTTTAGCAGCTCTATAGAGGCTAATTTTCATTATGGAAATAAAGGGTTAAGACAACAGTCCTCCTTCCTTCCCTTTGCATTGGTAAAATGCCAGAAGCGCTTTGCTAAAGTTCACATAAGTATGGGGGAAATGGAACTTCAAACATCTGGAGTATGGAGGTCAGACAGCGCTGCAGAAGCAGCTGGCCCAGCACGCAGGAGGCGGCTGTCTGCCGGGACGTGTGTCGAGTGAAGGGAGGAGACGGGACGGGTCTGCGGCTGGGAGCAAGAGCCTGGGAAACAGCAAACTGAAGCTCTATTCCTGGCTCCACCAGACATCCCACGCTACACCAAGCAAGTTGCTTCACTGATTAGGCCAGCTTCTCAGAGCTGCCCACCTGCAGCAGCTTTGGGAACAGACACAGAGCGTAGGTGGGCGCAGGTACAGGCAACACAGCCGTGGCTGGCTGGCTGCTCTGAGCATGGTGAAACACAGTGACAAGCATACCCAAGATCTCCCTGTAAAACAGCTTCCATCGACGCTTTTAATTGTCAATGAAAATGCAGAAGTGAGTTACAGATCACACATCCTGTACTTTGGCAAACCCCACCGCTGGTTTTAACTGTTTGAGCAAACCAAATGTTCATGCACTTCAATAAGAAGTTCGTTGTGAACATAACTATTTAAAAAGAAAAAGGCAAGCCCTCCAGTGATCTCTGATACATGTTCATGGGCAGCACAACACAAATTTTGACATGCTTATTTTTTGGTCCTTCAAATTCAACTGCTAGTTCAATTCCCCCTTCAAGAGTCTGAGTATAATAATCAGCTAGAAAAAAATGCCTTCCCAATGCAGATCTCTGTGGGAAGACATAGAGAACGCGAGATAGGAGGTGATTTGCAATTATCTTCTACCTGCTTCCTAAAGTCTGTGGCTTTTCAGTATCAAAAGCTGGGAATGGGAGAGAGGGAAGCAGCTTCCATGGTGCTGTTCTAACACAAAAAACCCCATTGCTCTACAATACGCTTTCCTGTATTTGCTGGAGGTTCAGATGTGGGCAAACATGACAGCCCCACTGCAAAACAGCTGCACAACAGGGAGCACAGACCCAGCTCTGCACCAGGTCAAAACCACGGCGCAGGGCAAATTAACAATTGCCAACCATCCACTTGAGTGCCACTGTGTATGATAAACACCTTTCTGAAGGGCAGTTCTCTTACACAGTCCTCCCTCTGCCCCTCTTACCTCCCCTTCACCAGAACAGGATTGTGATGAGGGAACTATCGAGCTACATCCCCTCTCCTCTAGTCATCTGCAGGTGTTCTACACAGCGAACTGAACAGACATTTCAATGATTAACTAACACCAGTTGCATCGCTAATACAAGTTTTCAGAGGAAAATACTATCTAAATGGAACCAAAGACTTATTATATTTGAACACAAGCCAGAAATGCAAAAATCTGCTGATTAAAAACCAACTTTAAAATAGAAGACACTTCAAAAGAGAAGTGTTTCAAGTGTACAATCCTACTGATTGATTTTGACAGAACGACATTTGGGATACGCAGTCTTAAAAAGCAGATAAATGCTTTTGATTAGGCAAGTCAAAATCCCAACTGGATGTGCGAGTGTATTTCAGTACCTGAAATTAGATTTTAGTAATTTCAAACGTATTTTTTGCTGGGTATTCCTCAAGATATGCATGCATGAGTAGGATCATGGAAAAAAAAAACAACGCTTATGCAAGCTCCCACATGAGAGTTTCAGCATTTTAAAGTGGCTGAATGGGTCCCCCCTTTCCTTACTGGAAGCAATGAACTTGTCTAGAACTGAACAAAACATACAAATCTAAAAATATTTTTGACTGAAGGAAAGCACAAAGATAAAAAGGAAAAATTAAAAGGCTTCTTCAGTAGTTTGGAGTCACTAAAGAACCACCATGGGAGCAGAACAAAATTGTATGTTGAATGAAAAGCATTTTGTGCGCCAAAAAAAGCAACTTCATAGGAGATGAACATGTGCAATTGCAAAGAGCACTGCAGGTGGCTGAAGAGGAAACCATCTAAAAAAAGCCTATTAAAAAAACCTCTACAGAACAAGTTTGAACTTTCTGAAAGTTTGTCTGAGGTAAGGAGCTGACAAAACTGGAATAATGACAAGCCAGAATGCTCATACCTGAGCAAAAAACCAACCAACCAACCAACGCCAAACCCCACATATTTATCTGTAACTTGGCATTTCAAATTGGGAGGAGGGGAACCCACAAAAAGCAGCAAGCTAACATAGCCTTAGCTTTAATATGTCATCTCTTTAGTGCTCTAGTTCATCACCTCTAATAGTAAAAATATTTTCCAACGATAAAGGTTATATTACATGGTTGGGATAGTGGATGTAAGGCACATCTCAAAAATAACCATTATGCTAAAGAATAACAAAACTCCCACATAAAAACTATTCTGATCTGTCACATGTACTTACTTGAAGGTTTTCTGAACTGATTTTCAGACATGTACTTCTCTTAAAACCAAACAGAAAAACCCAGACAACCCAAAATAAACAATGGAAATGATACTGAGTATCCTTTAGCCACCTGCCAACATAGTTTTGATTACAAATCATCCAAAGCACAATGTTATTTCTATACCACTTAGTTCATATCTCATTTGGTGGCAATGATATAAGCTAGCAGGAAATCTGCTTCACCAAGAGTAACTCACGAGTATTGATAAAGCAGCCATCAGATGGCTAAAGGCTGTATTATCTACACCACAAAACCTCTTGGCCTAGTGCTACGAACACAGCTTACCACATTTGAAATTTCATTTTCTCTTCCTTTATTTTCTAAATGTTCAAAAGTTGAAGATTGCATTTTCTCCAGAAGAGAACTATTAATGTTCTGGGTTTTTTCAAGATTTTGTACAAAGCAAACAAGTCTCTACGGCAAACAACTTTGTCGCAACACTATCAAGTGTTCCTCCAATGGGAAAATAACCAGCAATGGCCAGATTTTTCCTCTTATCCCCCTTGCCAGTGAGTAAAACACGATGGCAGGAACAACCCTTAGCCACTATAGATCCCATTTATATGTTTTCATTATATTTATTCCACTCTGCAGTTAACTTACTACCCAGACTACCACCTTCGGCATACTATTGCAGCCAAGAGCTCTTCCATATCACTTTAATATCAAAAAACTATGATCTGACAAGCTACTCACTTTTATTTTCCAAGGCAAATATAGAACAAGACAGTTAGTCTCTGACCCAGACCCCCGCTTCACAAAGCCCCTTCAGTAACCAGCTATCCCTTCTCAAAGTACATCAGAGGACAAGCTTAGAAGCATCATGAACTTCACTCAGCTCAAACTTCTGAAATCCCAGTTTCTGCAGCATTGCGCACAGAAGCCCATCAAGACATTCTAGCAAAAAAAGGAGAGTTAAAAAGTCCCTCACGTGTTTCCTAAGACTGTGTTACTATTTTGGACTGACTCATACAGACTTCTTGTAATTTGGGATATATTAAGTAAAAGCAGAAGACAGACAACCAAATCACAAGCATGTATGACATTTACCAGCTTAATAGGGTAGGGAGGAACAGGGCACAGATGGAATTGCTAAGGCTGCTCTACTTCTCCATTTCCATTTTAATTTCCACACACAACTAAACCAGGAAGTTACACATTGTTTCTGTAAATGGATTTCCCTTTGCCTCCTACTCTTGGCCCCAACCGATATGAAACACTGCAATTATATCTGCTATGAACATCCACACAGCCTCAACAGTCCTAGCAGCACGCACTTTGTACGGAACACCAAGCTTCCCCAGCCGACATTTTTACACTGGGCACTCTGGCAGAAGACCCTGGCCCAAGAAGAAACCATGCCGCCAGTCGAGCCCTTCTCCAGAAACACCTCTCAGACTTGTATTTGCACACACCCAGCAGCGAGTTCTCGGTTCCGTCCTGCGCACATGCACCTGAACAGCGAGGCTGCAGCCCGGTGGCAGGCTGAAAGGCAGCACAAGTCTCCAAGTCTTGTGTGCAGGCACACAGAAGAGGACATCTCTATGTCCCCATGACTGAATGCATTATCCCACTACTGTTACAGTAAATTCAATAGTCAGACTGATCATGTGTTCAGAAATTAGACATTTCCACTGTGCAGTTATTAGCATGATGATTAAATCTGATTGCAAACCCTTGGGGAGGAGTGTCAGCTATTGGGGACGACATACAGAAAGAAGCTTGTAGTTCTCAAGATCTTGTCTACAGGATAATTGATCCCACAATTCAGGAAAGGGGAGGCAGAGAACAAAACATTGTCTGGCGCAAGAGAATGACAGGAAAAAAAAGAGACTGGCCACCTCTTAAAGTCACTTTAGGCAAAAGTTAGATGTACGTTACACGAATACTGCCCAGTGAAGTGTTTAAAGCTAACTGAGGAAGGTACACCAGTGCCCCAGGGAAGGTGCTCCAAACACTGTGGTGGGTTACAGGCCCCCGACCCGCACCACAGCATTTCAAGAAAAGGCCTTACAGCTCCACAACAAAAAGCGCCACGAACTCGTGCACGACCGGTCGCTGCCCTCTGCAACACTGCACAGCTGAACACACGATGAAAAGTGAGAGAACTTCTCTGCAAGAACCCAAACTGCGTGGGGGAAGTGGCTGGGATCAACATGCTGCTACAGTCACCTCAATCAGGGAGGGAGGTGTTGGTGAGGAGCAAGATATTTCCCTGCAAGATAAAGGAGTACATCAGGACACAATTTAATGGACTACAAAAATGCAGCTGTGCAAACTTCTGTGGCCTGCCTCCTGCCCATGGCTTTGGTAAAGCCTAGTTCTCCTAAGTGAGGTCAATGTACTTGCTGCATTTAAGTTGTGTATATCCATCCAGCAATACAGATAGTGTCCACTCCCAGAAGTACAGCTAATGCAAACAACAACTATGCATTTGTTTTAAGAACTACCATGATGAAGAAATTTAGGTAACTGGGTGGGAGTGGAAGAGCACACATGAAAAGCATCTTTATTCAAGTAAGATCTGCAGACTGCTCACAATCTGTTTTTCCAGGATGTTTGCTTAAGTCATGTAATTATTTGCAGAGCCTCTGCTTTCTAAAAATGCATTTGGAAAAATTCATACCACATTTTCTTTATTCTGTTTCTACTGATTAGGTGATGCTTTTAAACAATATTGAACTAGGTGACCTGTCATTGTCCAACAATGACCAGCCAGCAGCATTCTTCAATCTTATTTCAGGCAAATATTTCACACGGAAAACAGTCTTTAAAAAGTTTTTCAAATAATTTCCAAAAGGATAAATGCATTAGATACATTTACTCCTAGTAATTCAAGCAACTCTAGTAGACGGCATCTCCGAAGAGTTTTGCACTGACTGAAGGACTACACATTTAAGGCAGCCCAGGGAAAGACAGTTTCATAAAGACGCTGAGTTGAAAGTAAAATGCAAATAACTTGAATTTGTGCCATTAAGCTCCTTTTGCTCCCAGGTCTGGAGGGTCTAGAAGTAAGAAGCAAGCTAACTGGGACTGAGGCTTGATATTCTCTCTGCCACAAAGAGGCACACTGCACTGCAGGAGGATTGCTTAAAACAGCAAAATCCCAAGTGATTTAACTTTAATTTCTCTCAGTGAGAGCTTACGGAAACCATCCCCCACTTCCTGAAGTTTCATTATTTGTTAATGTGCCACAGCCTATACTAGAAAAGGGAAAGCCACATTATTTTAACTAAAATACCATGAACACCTCCAGAAGTTCTGTCCTCCAGTTTTAGCATCCAGATGCCAGAGTAGCAAACAGTACCACTACATCAGGGATACTTCAAAACCGTAACATATGAAGGACAAGCACTTCTGTGGTCAACTGTCAAACTACCGTCAAAATAAGGCACTGACAGACATGTCATATGGATGAACACCATTCACGTAGCACAGAAACAGATATACTTAACTACACATCAGTTTAGGAGGAGACTGGAACAGTGATACATGTGGCGAGCAGACCATCCTCAGTACACAGAGAAGAACAAACAAAATAAGGGATGGCCTTGCTCCTATCAGTTTACAGGCTTATAACCCTGCCAGTGTTGTCTCTTAACATAAGATTTAGGGTGTATGAGGAAACTAAATCCAAACACAGTGTCACAGGTAAGATATTAGGCAGTTGAGAAACTCTGATTTGTTTCAGGCTGTTTGACTGGATGTCTTTCCTTACCTTAAAGACCCATAATTACATGAAGATAGCACATTTCTGCTATGACTTACAGGCTGCACCTCCCAAATGGAGATGATCCTCAGTTACGTCAGCATCTTACTCATCAACATAGCAGGCAAAAAGTGCTCAGAGTTAGAGCACTAGAATAGCATTTCTACCGCTCATCCACTCTCAAATGCCATGTTTCATTTGCCAAGATTCACATGCAGATCAACTGCATAATTTCAGGTTAAGTTTACTTTTTAAAAACCATCCAGGTTTAAGTAGTACTTGAATTTCTTCTAATTAGGAAGAATAAACAATTTGCTAGTCCACATGACCTGGCATGTTATTAACTTACCATATACCACCTATCTGCTATTAGAGAGCAAAAATACATATACTGCTCAAAAACTTCGGTAACATCTTTTCCAGCCTAGCGTAGGAGACAAGCCTTATCTGCAGTATAACTCATCTCTTTTAGTCCTGTACTACATCTGGCTATTGCTGCGTCTTGCCCAATACTTAACAACAAACGTAAGAAAATCCTATAAATGGACAAAGAAGGATCAGCTTCCCAAAGACGACGTTTATCCCCTTACCAGTCAGATAAAGGTTGACTTGTGGTTTGAAGGCTTATCCTGCAACCTTATATAGCCTAGTTTTGAACACAGTTCAAAAATATAACTTAAAAATAAGAAAAAAAAATCCCATAAGACATTGAATTCAACAAGAAAGCAGAATTTCTTACAATCAAATCAAGCCTTTCACTCATTATTCAATATTTCCTTGTTCTTATATTTTCAAATAACAGCCCAACTGACCTTTCCTGAAGCAATGATGTGTTTTATCATCTCCATCATGACCCATCTTAACTCTAAGGTCCCCATCCTACTTGTTCTCAGTTTGTATAGAAGCCTAGTAGCTTTTAACCACACCTTGCTGCTCCTGGTTTTTGAGATAGGATGACAAGATCAGGTTGACAAGACATTCTTTTTCAGAACAGAGAACCCAGTTAGAGAAATAGCAAACTATGCTTCAATCCCCGTGTGACACCACACCGAATTATACTGATGGATCCATTGTAAATAACCATCGCAGGACAACATGAGAGGGGAAAAATGAAGTGCTTTCAGGCATGAACAGGTGAAGCTGCAAAACCACTACACATTAGCATTCATACAAGGGTACATTCAGGAAAAAGTCATAGCTATTTAGCAGATTCTCCAAGAGGAAGCAAATGAAATAGAGGATATGTGATTCCATGATCATGTACTACTTACATTTTTTGTGCCCATAAGATATAATTAGGCACAATATTAGGCGAAATTATTAAATAACTTTTCGCTGGAACCAGGACTAAACATTAGAAAGGAAAATGACAGCTTTAGTCATCTATTTTTTGAAACTGAGGAAGAGGCAGACACTTCTACCTGCACAACCAGTGTTCCAAATGGGAAGGACTGAAAAAGATAATCATGATCTCCACTAGTTGTCACTCAAACTGTGGTAGCCCAAAACATATTCCAATTTTCCTCAAAAAAAATAAAAACCTCTACATACAGTGCAGCTTTTACCCAAACAAATCTAAAATTTTATTTCCACTACCACCATAATTCCCTTTCCATCATGGCACTAGCAGCAGCATCAGTTAAGAACTAACAATATTCTCCAGTGGAATAAGTAGTCCTGAAAAAATAATATTCATAGTAACCTATTTCTGTTTAGGTGTTTAGCCATAAATTATATCAAGTAATACAATTTCACACACGTTTTTTTCCATCGCAGTAAAGGGAAACTTTTCACTTTGTGCTCTGCAACTGCCCAGTGATGCAGAGGTGATACTGTCCCAGATGGTGTTGGGGAAGGGACACACACCAGGGTACGGCAGCCACATGACAAGTTTTCTAGAAGATCAACACGGATGGATGGATTTCCACACTTCACACACACTTTCTCAAAGTTACAACAGAACAACAAAAGTTGTCCCAGCATCAGAAGAGCAGCTAAAAAGTCATTCATATACCTCCCATGAACTAATAAAGAGACAGTTTGTTCACTGCACATATAACCTGTAAGGGAGGTTTTACAAGACATGTAACAGATACCAGTGGGTCCCAAAAGGCTGCTAGCAAAGAGAAGTCAAACCAGCAGCACTATAAAGAATGGCAGAATATTACTGCTGGCTCATAAAACACTCATGTGAATCATTACTTGGGTTTCCATCTGCAGATTAACATTAACTAAGCACTTTTGTGACCCCAAATAAAACCAGCCAGCGGAAAGCACTAAGCAGTCCCCTTCTGAATGGCACAAGAAGTCCAGCCACAAGCAGCCAGCAGCACATGTTCATGTACTTGAGTGGCAGATGATGATCAAGAGGGGGAGCTTCGGTGATGCAGCACAACCAAGACTCATCTGTTCCACAATAAGATTCCTGTACTCGCTTTTCCTCTCCTTTTCCCCAAATAGTCAGTTCAAGCATAAAACTGCCCAGCTACCATGAAAACCAATGTCCAAATAGCTGCATCAGATAGTGCAAATACAATGACCCACTTAACGCTTTGCTAGCCCCTTACCTGCTGCTGTTTTAGACCCAACGTTCTTCTAACCATCACCTCATACACTGCATTTGCTTTCTGCTTTGCCACTAGAACACTGACAGAGGTAAAAAAATCATAACTCAATATAAACCAGGAGCTATTCACGTGTCAAGACTGATGGCTTACTGAGACTTGAAATTGAAGGAAAATTAATTTCAGGCAACAATCTAATCAGATGCATCTGAAATAAAGAAGGAGTTCAATATGAGACTTTACAGCAGGTTAGTGACGCATTTCATTTATGTGGCGTATCTTCCAGAAGAGAGGTTTTCATTAAAAAAGAAAGATTGCACAAACACCCTTGACTCCTTTGTTGCACAAAATTATCAAAAAGGCTTTCAGGGAAATGTTCACAGTCCTAGGGTTTTTGGCTTTGATTTCAAAAAACAAGAGGCTGCATCAGGCCTCTTAATTTAGTATTTAATGAGGTATCTAGAGCTTATGGCCAAATACTCATTCAGCAGAAAGGAGGTTTTAATGGTCTAAACCACCTTGAAAACTATGTATGCAGACTGCCCTTCTACCAGACTGCAGAATGGGAATCAGCATATGAAGGCATTCACTACAGTCGACAGCTATTAAAGTTAGCAACTTCCCTCATTCCCCAAAAGCACGTTCAAACCCTGTGTTCACAAAAAAATAATAGCAATAAAGAATGACAGGAAGCAAAAGTTTCTTGCTCTGCTTCTTCCTCTCCATCAAAGCAACTGTGCTTCCCTGCCACAGAAAGGCTGTCAGTTGTGGCTGCTCCCTCATAGGTGTAGACAACTAAGTATCATGGGGATTTTTTTGTTTTGACTTTTTGTTGTTGTTGGTTGTGTGTTGGGGTTTTGACTGCATCAGCTGAACTGTATAGGAATTACAGGCAGATCCTATGTGTATTCATTTGTGGTCACGGAAGGAATTTCTCAACAGAACAGCTGACAAGGCAACCCTTACATGTTATACTACATTCTAAGCAATTCATACGTACCATGTAGATGCTGATATGCACAAAGTTAACAACAATTTTAATGAGCAGATTGGTAACCAGAGCAAGCACTGTACAACTTCTTGGAGCCTTTGCCTCTGTCACAGAGAGTACAGGAAGAACACGATGTGAAGCAAAGGTCACTGAGATAAGTGTCAGCACTTCATTAGGAGAGGGAACATCATCCAAGGCAATGTTAATCTAAACAAAAGGTGCAAGTTTCTTCACCATACTTAGAATATTTGTGTCTGCTGACAAGCAAGGGCAGTCCAAGAGAACCGAGAGAAGACATTATCTTTCTAATGTGTGCAACAGTAGATGATGCTCTAGTTCCTGCAGAAACACTTGGTCTCTGCATACACTTTTGAAAGTGTGGAAAGGAGAGTTTGTACAGAAGTGAAGCTTACAAAGATTTGTAGACAGGGAGTGGCAGTTTCTCCTCTGACTTTATAATCGTCTTCCCCCTCACTATTTCGTTCCTATAGCTTATAGCATGCCTTGCAAGGACACAAAGTCAGCTTTTAGGATATATCCAGCTACTGCAGCGTAACACTAAGAAGAGTGACACCAGAGAATAACCTGTTCCAGTGCTGCACCACACTCCACAACAAAAATAATTTCCCAACTCTGGGTACTAACCTGCTTGAGTTTCAACTTGTGGCTAACTGTTCAACATTAGCCTGTCACTACCAAGAGAAAGACTAACTGCAAAGATGACAGAGCCAGACTTAAGTATTTCTAGGCTACCATTATGTCACTGTTTTGCTTCATTTTTGTCAGACTAAACAAGCATAATTCCTTCAACCTCTCCTTGGAGTCTGCATGTCTGTGCCCCTGACCATCTCAGCATCTCTCTCTGCTGGACTATCTCCTGTTTCCCTATATCACTCTTGAGCATGGCAGGGGTAACAAAAAAATTTGACATAGCACTCCAGATGAAGCTCCACCACTGCAGAGCAGATGATAATCACTGCCCTTCATGTGTCAGCCACACTCTCTCGAACGCAGCCCTGCCACGCTCGCTGTTTAACTTATTCAGAAGGTGTGATGATGTTGGCTCATGCTCAGCACAACATCCACCAACACACCAGCTCCTCTTCAGCAGGATGGCTACTCACGCAGTCACCTCCCAACGCATACAAACGCATGGGGTTATTCCACCTCAGGTACAGGTCCTTGCACCTTGCCCAGTTTCCCAAATTTTTTGACGGCTCCACCCTCAAGTTTCTCAAAGTTCCTCTGCACTGAAGTTCTGCCATTCAGCATTCGAACCACCTTTCCTAACTTAGAGTTATCCCCAGATTTGCTGAGGACATGCTCTAGAACCCTGACTGGTCTCCAAAGAATATTCCAAACAGTCTGAGCTTCAGTATTAATCCTGCTTGTTAGCAGGTATCAATCACTTGGTAGTTCTGGCTAATTTTCTTTCCAGTTAATGGTCCTTTTGTCCAGCCCATATGTTCTTCATGTCCGAGATCAAGATCAGAGTTGTAAGCATCTTCTTTTTAGATGCAGCTTCAGGATAGAAGTACCTGGACAGCTGTCCTTTGGAGCACAGTCATCACTAAGAGGATCTGGAGAGGTCTTTCGCTCCCATCCCTAAGTGTACTGAAGTACTTTACATAATGGCTCGTTCCTAAGCATGGCCACCCACATTCATCAAGAGATGATTTGTTACATTTTCTACCCTCTTCCCACTTCTTGGCTTTCAAACATGAATTTGAACTGTGCTATGATCATATACCACAATCCATGAATGCAGTATCACATCAATCCCAAGAACAGACACACACACTCCGGGAAAAAGATCCCACAAACTCAAACGCTGCTTGCATGCTGCCTTATGCCTCTTTAAACATCAGAGACCTGCTGAGCACCTCCCAGCTCTCGTTGTTCTCCTTTCCTGGCATCAAATACCAGTTATTGTGTTCTCAACTTGATACTACTTTGGAGCTCACCACTTCAGGCCACAGAACATCTTTAGCAGAGCTTCTCTGAAACCTCATCCACATCAGTCCTGACTGGTCGCTCACCCAGTGGAAAAGGCCTCAGTAACTGGGGACGGGTGGTATGTATGTGTGACTCAACATAAGCGACAGCTGTAAGTTTCAGAAGTCCTACAAGAAACTGTAACATCCGTGTACTTCATTATTGTCCCGAATTCAGCTAGACAACCACACCATAAAAACAGAAGGCATTTGGTTTTCTCCTTGCATGCACTATTTAATTATGCATGCAATGAACTAGATGTGGATGGTGACAGGCAAGATTCTTCTAAACTAATTCCATTATTTTTAAATTTGTTCATTCATTTATTAGTTCTAAAAGCTTCTAACTTGTAATGGTGACAAAAGAAGCCAATTTTTTTGCAGAGAGGTATGCTTTCAGAACGTATTGTTTTGTAATAGTCCCTATTTTGCATTAGAGGAGAGCTTTAGATGCGTAAAAAAATTTTAACACTGAATGTTTAAGGGGTGCACCGTTTCCTGGTGCAAATCATCATTTCTTAAAAAGGAGTCTATTTCTTCCTTCATGCTTCAAGAGGCATGGATTTAAATTCTGAGCTATTTTAAAACTGTTTATGCCCAGTAAAAAAAAAAAAAAAAAAAATTGCTACACCCAGTACTGCAGCTGCTCTGACATAAATGCAAGCGCTGATCAGTTACATTTTTCGGTTTTGACACAGTAAACAAGGATGTCCCTGTCAACTTATCTCTCCTCAGATGAATCTGGCTCTGTCCCATCTTCATTCTCTTGAAGTTTGTAGAAGTGAAGCAGCAAAAAATTCATCTTGAAGTACATGTTTAAGTCAGCTCTTGTTTCCAAGAAGAGGAGGAGAAGAGGGGGGACAACCAAGAAATAGCAAGTCAAAAGAGCAAAAGAACACAGACCCAAATTTCTAGAGAAACAGTCTTCCCTTGTCAAATATTCAAGCTATGAAAAGCTGAACTTTTAACTCCTCTACTAAAAGACACTGATTTTCAGAAGGAAGGGAAGCATTATGAGAGGATTTTTTAATTCTGTTTTTTAAATAATTAACTCATTGACTCATGGGACCTATGCAACAACGACACAAATGAACAATGAGTTTAAATATCAAACTAGAATTTAATTTAACGCACACAGGAAATAAGCATAATGAAACAAACTGCATTCGGAGCACAAATATAGAGTGTCTTACTTAATTCATCATCAGGGTGCATGAAAAGATCCTCGGTTTATTTAGTTACAGCACACCTTAGGAAACATCACATTAAGGTCTTCATTCCTTCCCCACTTCAATATCCAAGGCCCTTCCTGGCGGCCCTTCCCTACCTAGTTCCAGGCCGACCCACGGCTTGTCCTCTCTCCCTCCACTGTCCAGTCCATGCACTCACTCACCTTCCCCAAAATTGCTACAAGGAAAGTACTACATATTCCAGACACCTTATTCTTCCTATGCTATGAAGACAAGAAACCACCTGGCTACTGTTGTTCAATCTTCTTCAAAGAAAATTTCTTTCTGGTCGCTGCAACTGAAGGCAATTTATACCACAGCAGAATTGCTGCTCCGCTACTCCCTAGCATTTGAGGATGGGCTGGTCAGCAGTGACAGCCAGAAGCCGCAGAGGGCTCAAGTCCTTCCTCCGTTGCCTTTTTTCACTAGTGTCCCATAGGGACAGTTGAGATGCCACATCATAACAGTGCAGCACTCAGACTGGCTCTGCTTTCACATCTTACATCAAAACTAGCTCAACTCCTACCTGAAACTTCCCTTCTAAGTATGGCCATTGTCAAGGCAAACAAAACCACAGTAAAGCACCGAATAGGAACTAACAGAAATATGCCATGTAACCCTGACTGCAACAGAAAGCTGATGGCAGGGAGTCTAGAAGTATATATGCCTTAATGTCTGTAGTGAAGCCTTGATGCTCACATTGGTCCAAAGTATAGACTGGCCACCTTTTTTCCCTCCAAATCTTGCCTAACAGGATGAGTAGGTTCTCTTACACCAGAAGGCTTTGCAAACTTCTCCAGAACAGTGATCAAGTCTTTGCTCTGTCACATCCGAGAAGCTTGGAAAGGTCAAGCCAGCTTGGCAAAGCTCAATGTGAATACCAAGTGTTTAAGCCAAAGAGCTGAGCTGTACGTCCACAGCTCTGTATATTTGGTGTAGTAAATAACTACGTGGCAGGTCACTCCAGACCCACACACTACAGCTGAAAGACAACTATGACTGCAGAAAATATAGATGTATCTGAGAGGACTTCTGCTCCGGCTGCTATGTGAAAGCCATTCCTGGAGCTGCTCACAGCTTCCGTGTGCTCAGAACAGTGTTCCCTCACCACAGGGTGACTACTCATGTGAAGCCTCTCTGAAGCTCTCAACAAGAAACCAAAGTTGAATTGATTTTTTCCTATAAAAGCAAACTTTCCATCTGTAAAATTAAGCTCCAGTAACAACAGAACACACCACTCCATCATGAGTGCTTCTTCCAGTGAAGAAGGTACATAGCTAGGAAAAAAAATATAGAGTGGCTACTAATCAAGATTAGCTATCTAGCCATTTAACCTAGAGTCATTTTGGAAAACATGCATAGAGAACTGAAACACAGTAGGGGAACAGAAACTGCCTGCAGGATTTTCTTCCATGGAAAGAAGAAAGGTTTTTTTAACCAGAAAAAACTATCAACTTGTACCTTAACTCACACAGAGCTGCTCTGTATTGCAAAACCCAGAATTGAGTAATGGACCAGCAATGCCTCAGGTCTGTGTTTCTAGGCAATACTTCTTTCATGGAGAAGAAATCCATTTTGAGAATGTGTTCATCCCCATGCTTTAATGGCATGAAAATATCCACAACTGATACAAGCACTGGGAAGGACACTCTGGAGACCTCAAAGAATTTAGAAACAGTCTATCAAAGCAACTGCACAGCAGATTTAAGATATACAGTTGAAGCATTTGAGCAGAAACATTTCAAAGCAAATAGCTGAGCTGGTATGCATGCATTATCTGTATCCAGTTTAATTCTACAAAATTAGTCTGCAGAGGTTCATTTATAAGCAAGGATTAGTTTCAGGGAAGACCAACCAGGACAGAAACTACAAGCAAGTGACCTTGCTAAACACTCCTCAAAAGCGCTACAAAGCACTGATTGTTCAGAGTCTTTAGCAAACAGTTCATGTATCAGGTGACTCAACAGCTTTCATCATAGTATCTTCAATTCAAGCGGCAAACAGTACAGAGGGTTAACACCTTTTGTGCTAGTATCAAACATTTTGGATTTTTCCACGGTTAGTCATACCACTGGGCCAACGACAATTTAACAATAATCATTTCACACACACTGCAGCTCTGAAACAAGAAAAGATGTGCTCAGTCTGAAAGAACACCCAATGCTTGGGAAAGCCCTGTAGGTTCAGTCCTTTATCCAGTCATTCTTCACAGGTAGTCATAACCCTAGCTTCAAGAAGTCCTTGAATACTTGACAGAACAAGAAACTTACCTACAGCAACTGTACTTAACCTACCTTCCTATTTCAGTGGCAGGTACTTTTTTAATACCTGATATAGCTCTGAACACTGTGTAGATCTTAGCACATACTAACTTGACAAGCCTTTTTCACAGGATGTCCTGAGTTGGAAGGGACCCACAGGGATCATCGAGTCCAACTCCTGTCCCTGCACAGGACAACGCCACAGTTCACACCACGTGTCTGAGGGTGTTGCCCAGTCTCTTCTTGAACGCTGTCAGGCTTGGGGCTGTGACACCTCCCTGGAGAGCCTGTTCCAGTGTCCAGCACCCTCTGGGTGAAGAACTTTTTCCTAATGTCCAACCCAAATCTCCCCTGGCACATCTTTTTGAAAGGTTTACCACTAGGAGCGCCTTTCCACGTGCACCAGAATCTTCACCCTGCTGACATGCTTTTAGTGAACCACTGTCCTACCATTTAACAGAAAAATTTTTAAAAACCACAGTTACTCTAAAAGAACAGTAAACAGAGGTTAGCCGGGCCTACAGGGAGACAGAGAGCAGAGGCCATGCATAAGAAGCATTTTCTTTCAAGTTTTCGGTCTAACATGTACAACTAACAAGGTATTGGTTGATCAACAAAGGTTTTAATTTCGCCAGCTGCACTGAAGAACATTTTAGCTTGCATCCTCTGAGATCTGTTTATTAAATGTCTCAGACAGGCCTAGGACATAAAGCCCAGTAAAGATCCAAGTGAATTTCAGTAAGAGAATATGACAGAGTGGACACTGGGCCCTCAACAACTCAACATCACTTCAGAGCAGCAACATTAAGGGTTAAATAGGGAATGGATCTTGTCCTTCCTTTCCTTGACACTAGTATGGCACACACCTGATTACGCAATAAGCCACTTCTAGGCATTATTTGATTGAGTTACCACACAATCAGGCCAGTGACAGATCAGGTACAAGGCAGGCAGCAGCATCAACTCTCCTCCCTCAGCAGCAACCAGGCAGGGTAAAGCCCCAGCCAGGGGCACACAGGCTGGCACTGACAGGGACAGGCCTGTTCCTTCCCATCATCTATTTCCACGCCCCCCCCGCATCAACCCCAGCAATGCTGCAGTTGCACTACAAGTCAGGTCAGCTCATACATCCAACTGCCTTGGCATGGAAAGAGTTTGGCTTGAGCAGGTAGCAGCAGCATGGGAACCCCTCTCCACACAGCTCATAAAATTACATCCTGCAAGGGTATGAAAAAAAAGCAAGATTACTGTATATGCTGCAATGTTAAATAAAACACTGACACTCATATGGTACTTCTATCTGGATTTCCCTCAGAAACAGAATCCTCTCTACCGCTCCCTCAACTTCAGCTTCAGATCTTAGAATCTCAGTAATTAACTCCTGCTTTAAAGTAAATATACATTCCCAGCACTTCTTGATAAGGGAACTGTTTTGTTTCAGTCATAACCTCCATCACATAGTGGCTTTCACAAATATTAAAAGAAAAAAGCCTTACCATTTTCTATCATGTTACTCAGAGAATTCAAAGAAGTCAACATAAACTATCCAGCTCAATACTACAACAGACAAGATAATGCCGCCTCCTAATGTTGTCAGCTCTCCATTAAAAAAAAAAATTAAAAAAAAAGAAAAAGAAAAAAGAAAATAAAAGAAAATACCTGTGAGATATGGTTGATAGAGGACTCCATCCTCCGTAGCTGGGAAGCCTGGATGTCCAGCAGTTGTAACACATTGTTGGCCAGGGCATTGATCTGATAAGCAACACTGGCTAAAGATTGAGTTGTGTAGGCTTTGGTCTCTTCTAATGCTTTCCTTTTATCTGGAGCCTGTAAAGCAAAAGAACAAGATGTTTGCTTAAGGCCAGGAAAAGGGTGGGGGGGTCAGGGAAAAGGACAGGAACAAAAAATACAACCTATATTTAGAAGAATCTGTAATCAAGAAGATCTGACTGTGCAAAGTACTTGATCTGCATATACATTTAAAAAAATCTCCATAATAAGGAGCAGATAAAGAATTTGAAAAGTATTTAACCGTAATAAAATTACATGCCAGGAAACGATTCGTTCAGGAGAAAAACCAACGCTATCATGATTTGTTGGAGCTGAGTTTCTAAAGCCTACTCAACCAGTCATTTCCCGAAAAGCTTCCAATTCCCCAGGAACACCGAAACGCAGCTTTTGCCATCTCTTACGAGGTCACGCAGCACAGGCCAGTTAAAGACAGAAAAATATTTTCCCACAGTCGGGTGACTCCTACTGCACATGCTACCTATCAAGCCAATCCTCCAGCTATGCTGGCTGCCACTCCCACAGCCCAGTAGAAGGCTGAGCAGAGCATCAGGACAGCATGCACAGAGGGCTCCTGCACGCAGGAGTATTTGTGAAATTATCCCTCCTCACACAAAAGCTAAATAAACTTTCCTTGACAGCTGAGGAAGTCCATCATTGACTGAGAAGACACACTGAGGTGTCAGAAAGGAGCACAGCTTCCCCCTGAAGGGCAAAAATATAAGGAAAGGGTCACTTTTTCACCAAAATCGTAGCTTGCTAAGATAAAATCCTCAATCTGTCCTGAGGCATCGCCCCTAGTCAGAGGGCAGGTTACTGTCCAAGATCAGCAACTGCTTATGTGACTTGAAGTGTATGGCCCAAGTAAACCCGTTCTCACTGGAAGGATGGGAAGTACCAACACAACCTCCACCTGGAAAATAAACATGCACCCCACTTTGAAGTGCTCCTGTATCACAGCTGGGGAGCTGGCTGTGGAAGAGGCTGTGTACCTCATCTGTTACCCAACTTGCAAACTGCAGCTACCCAGAATTCTCTTTTCTTCCCTCTGTAGGAAAGGTACACTGCAGAAGGATTTGCAGTACATGATGACTCAATGTTAGCATAGTTCCTTCCACATTTTATTTGTTTGTGGAACAGTCAATCTCAGCAAACAAAAGGAAAGGTTCCTATTAATTGTCCAACTAGACTTCTGTCTGGGTTTTTTTTAATCCATTTCTTTGAATAACACTCACCACACTCATTGTATGCAACAGTTACAATACTGAGAACAAAGTCAGGAAACAAAGAAATTCTGCTTGCATTCAACTGAGCCCTGTGTTTTCCACTTTCCACGCACTCATTCTTAACTCTTGCCTCTTTTTTCTTCACTTCAATATTTTAGTTTAACATCCACAAGTGTTGAATCTGCCCCAAGTTAAAGTATGAAAAGATGCAGGAGCTATAAGGAATGCTTCTTGTCTGTCTTGCTTTACAGAGAAAACCAGAAGGCAAGCTGTTCACATACACCATAAAGTTGCATCATGACCTTTTAATTTTTTTTTTTTTTTAAACAGGGGTGAATTCCCACCCCATCCAGCAAATTTGTTCATATTCATGATTAATGGTCCTAGCAACGTTTTGACATGTACTAGGACACTTGGTTAATGCCATCCTTCAAACAGATTCACATACAGCCTTCTACAACACGAAGCTGCAACAACAGTTCAATGCAATCTGTCACCAGAATGTAAAGCAGTGATTGCATGTACTAAGGCCACACTAAACAAAACTCAATTTTTCAGTACTTCCAAATGCAAGCAAAGCTACCTTTCACTTCAAAAGAATACTGACATTTCTAGCTGTCAGAAAACAGTAAGAATCATTTTGCTTCTTCAGAAAATAAACTTTGGTGGTGAAGGATCTGTAAAACAACTACTAAAGGTTCAAGAAGCAAGTTTCCCAAAGCACCCTGGCTTTCCAAAGAGGCATTTTAAACTTCAAGACGTCACTACCAGCAACTTCAAAACCACTGTCCCACTGAGATGGAGCATAAAGGAAACAACTGATGACTTACACTTGAACTTCTACCACTCTGCACAATGGTGAAAACACAGATAGCAGCTTCTGCGGCATCTGAAATAAAAGGTTTACTGAACTAGGCACAGTCAATAAAGGCAGCAGGCAATGTGATTCATTCATTTCATTCAAGTTTGCTGATGATACCAAAGCTAGAGGGAGGGCCAACACATTCAGAAAGACCTGGACAGGCTGGAGGACCGGGCGGAGAAGAACCTAATGAAGTTCAACAAGGGCAAGTGTACGGTCCAGCACCTGGGGAGGAATAACGCCAGGCACCAGTACAGGTTGGGGGAGGACCTGTTGGAAAGCAGCACCGCAGAGAAGGACTTGGGAGTTCTGGTCAACAACAGGCTGACCATGAGTCAACAACGTGCCCTTGTGGCCAAGAAGGCCAATGATATCCTGGGGTACATTAGGAAAAGAGTGACCAGCAGGTCTAGGGAGGTTGTTCCTCCCCCTCTACTCTGCCCTGGTGAGGCTGCATCTGGAGTACTGCGTCCAGTTCTGGGCTTCCCAGTTTAAGAAGGGCAAAGAATTACTGGAGGGAGTCCAGCAGCAGGTTACAAAGATGAGGGATCTGGAGCATTTTTCTTATGAGGAGAGACTGAGAGAGCTGGGTCTGTTCAGCCTGGAGAAGAGAAGGCTGAGAGGAGATCTTATCAGTGCTTGTAAATATCTCAAGGGTGGGTGTCAAGAGGATGGGACCAGACTCTTTCCAGTGGTGCCCAACGGTAGGATGAGGGGCAACAGGCACAGACTGAGGCATAGGACGTTCCATCTGAATATGAGGAGAAACTTCTTTACTTTGAGGGTGCCAGAGCACTGGCACAGGCTGCCCAGAGAGGTTGTGGAGTCTCCTCCCTGGAGACATTCAAGACCCACCTGGACGCATTTCTGTGCAATCTGCTCTGGTGAACCTGTTTTAGCAGGTGGGTTGGACTGGGTGATCTCCAGAGGCCCCTTCCTACCCCAACTACTCTGTGATTCTAACTTCATATAAAATCAAGTAGCTTTCTTATTATCAAGTTTCTACTAAATAACGTTAGGCTGAAGACTAACAGGTTACAAAGACACATCACTCAACTACTGAGTGTTGTCAATTGAGAAAACTTCAGTGTATAAAGTTTCTTTTCTTCTCTAATGATCTGTTGATCAAATGCCTTGCCCTCATTTGCCTAAACACCTAATATTTTAGTTACTTGCTCCAATGACAGGTTTGGTAGCAGGATTAGATGAACATAGTTGTGATGTGGAACATATTTAATGTCCTAGCAGAATTAGTTTAGAAACATAGTGAAGTTTTGCAGATAAACTGCAAACTGAAGTTGCCCGAGTTTACCGTTTAGATTACAACTAACCTGATAAGACTTCTGCACTTTTAAATTTTGTTTGCTGGCATTGGCAAGATAGAAGTTAAAGGTTTCACAGTCAGCAGAACAGGGAGGGGAGCAGGAGAAGCCAAGAGCTATGTTGCAGCAACAGGAGGGAGACAGGACTTCCAGTGTTTTTCAACTGGTTTTTTCTGGTGGCAATTACGGAGACNCTACTTTAATTTCCCTCTAAGCAAAAACAAGAAGTGCTATAGAAGATAATGCACATTTACATGCTTTCAGATACTTTAGTATGATACGTGAGTACCAGCTACCTATCCAAATGTAAAGACAACACAACACAAAGGCTGTCAACTGACTTTTTTCCTAATAGTTCAGAATTTAGGATCTCTCATTAAAAGCTTCAAAGATAATGTTGTTCCTCCAGTAGTCCTTGATATATATGAAAGTTTTGAGTGCCCTTTGGTAGCAAAGTGAATATTCTTTAAATCCAGCACATCACAGCTTTCGAAGTTTCCCTCTCTAAGTAAACTCCCACCTGCATTCCCAGTTGACTCTCAGTCATGTTACTATGGCAAAATTGCAGTTTGAAATTGCTTTCACGTAACTAGGTTTAATACTAAAAAAAAATCCCTCTCCTATTATCCAACTGGGTACCTAAAGAGTCAGTTAAACTAGCATGGCATTCCACACTGCCTATCATGTATTGTTGTCAAATCCAAACTTGTATCATAATGCTTCCTTAAGAAGTTTACATAATTACTGTAGTCAAATCAAAACTGATTCTGCACCCAGCAACTGCCACAGTAGAAAGAGAGTAGGGGCCTATTTACTGATTCTTCATTTCGGTGATACGTCAAGGTCAAATGATGAGGAACCTGTCCACCACTCGGCAGCTTGTCTTTACAAGTTGCAGAGTCAGTTTTTTCTTCCCCTCTCCAAACTGCCACTCACACAGGCACATCCCCATGACAGTGTCTATGCAGTGTTCAAACCATCTGTCCTCCCAGCTTTCTCACTCAGCCCATTCCAACCATTTTCTAGTTCATACAGCATGCAACTACACATAGAAGCTTCCTCCAAAAATTGCATCAGCTCACACTGTAAAGGATCTTTGGAAACCAAACTTTGCACGCTGGTCCATACCTTTGTTGCAAGTTCTCTGGCTCCTATTTTCCCTCTTTCCACTTCATTCCCATTCACTGTGCCCAAAACTCCCTGTAAGATAACAGTGCCCACCAGAAGAACTAGCTCCATTTCACAAAGGTCAGAAAGCAGCTCATCAGATCACACCAAGACTGGTTGCCCTAGCAAAAACAAATTAATTTGTCTCCTCAGTATGCGGCATATGTTGCTCCACATTTTTCATCTTCAGCTGTTGGAATATGTGCAAACTCCAGCAGAGAGAAACTGACCCAGGATAAACTACTAACAGAGCACTGCCCCAAAGCAGCCCAATATCCACTAAGCCAAACAGAGCTGTTAATTATTCAGTGCCCAATACTAGTTCAGATGCTTGGCATTCTGTTCAAGGGCTTGATCACACTCAGCAATCAAGCAACAGGAACAACTCCACACTCAGTTTTATATGTCTTTGCTGTTGTTGCTCATGCACATTTAATGAATTCAACAGTGCAATACACTTGTGTTTGCTTCACAAGGAAACACAAGATAATTGTTTGGTTTTACATGTTGATTGTCTCTTTTAAAAATACTTCCACCTTTCATTAATTGAATAAAGAGAAAATTAGGATTACTACAATCAGTTGCCACATGGATTTAGCAATCTCTATCATGTATCAACATCCACAGAACACAATTGTGCCATTCAAAGTCATTAACATGGCCTTTTTATTCTCTTTGGTTCATGTTGTCATTCATCTATCTTTGACATTTACAGAATGCATACTTCTTGCTAAGACCGATACTACAGTTGAGGTTTCAAAGTTCTGCTTCCTTCAGTAAGGTCATGCCATTTTAGCTCAGAGATCTGGTCCAAACAAACTCAGGAATAAAATTTTACTCAGAACAAAAACATCCAGCCAAAACTTTAAACTTATGGTACCTACAATCTACAACATTTCATTTTTCAAGTCAATTGGAAATACTTTTATAGAATGGTGAAGATGTATGTCCAGGCAGTGGCTTGGAGACTCCTAGATGTCAATACTTTACTGCACTCCGAACTTGCTGGGGACACTCCAAGGTGGAAGGAACACATTTCTGAAAAATGGCTTCCCCACTCAGAAAACAGGAGCACTCAAACCTTCCTAAAGCAAGAGCTTGTAACATTATGTGGAACTTCCAGATGCATCTATGAGTTTGAAGTTGCTGCTTCACTGATCTGATAAGGCTTTTAATAAATCAAAGCTGGTCTTCAGGGTTTGTTACTTCTGACTGCAAATGGCAAAAGGTCTGGGCATTTCTAAACTATCCACAATGTATGTTCAGCTTAGACCAAGTATTCCACATCCTAGCTGTAGTAACATGTTTCCAAGGTTCAAATAGGCCATACACACTACATAATGTTTACCTACGGAGCAAAAGTCTAATTTACATTGAATAGCAAGAACTGTAAATCCAGAGATCACCGTAAATAACTGAGGAGCTACATAATAAGTAGGTAGCTCATGGATACAGAATCCCCCTTATCCAGAGTTCATGAAGTTTGTTAGATTGCTTCGTAAACACACTGCACCATGGTAGACTTTTTGACTGTTGCTGTTATTACATCAGAATATCCGTTATAAACGGGAGAAGAAAGTCAAACTGGCAAGTCACAGCAGCAAGTGCCACGAGATTCCACATTCTGAAGAACTTTCAGTAGCCAACTACCTACCTGAAAACCACCCAAGGAGATCCAAACAGACTGTGGTTATTACTAGCAGGTGCTCAGCAGGGAGCATTCAGGGTCTCTCTCATCACAGACATAGCCTTACAGGATATATACTATTTCAGAGTGGCAGGGAGAACTAAGGCTTCAAAATTTACAAATAGGTTTTGCTTACACTGTGTATGCCATCAGGTAAGGACAGAGTACAAATCAGATGTGTCACCTGCCTCCTGGAACATGCTTACTGTGCTCATGCCACCCAGCAATCTCATCAAAGAAATCCTCTCTGAAATACATTAGACTAGCACTTCAAGGGAATGACCCAGTGAATACTTCCCAGTTTCCACAGGGCTATAGTAGGTCTGGTGTTTACCTGCCTACAAGTTACAGGCTGTTCCTCACGGATCAGCATCTCAATTCCCCCACTGGAAAGGGAAGTCAGCCTCCAGGAGAGTTAGTTCAGAACTTTAAGCTCAACCTTTGCCCAACATACTAGTATAAGAGACATCCTCCCATAGCACCACAGATAACACTTCAGAGGGTCGCCAGTACACTTCATCTACTGTCTGTCTTCAAAACAACCAGTCCCAGACCAGCCACCATCAATATTCCTGTTTCTGGAACTACCTGCTTTGCCCTTCATATCATTACTATTAGTGAAAACATCTGTGGGAAATTTAAAAATAAAGCATTTACATGGGAACAAGGAGCAGGAAGGGACTTAGTACAAGCACTGCCTGATAAAGCAACAGGGCAAACCCAGCCTCCATACAAAGGGGAACTAAGGCCAAAAACCCCACACGTTCCAGAGCACACGCAAACCTCAACTAAAATTCTGCATCACAAAGATCAGTACTACAACATGCACAGTAGAAAAACATTCAAGTACTCTACTGAAGTGATTTGCCAGAACTTGTAATTTTGTTGTACTTTTCTACCATTCCTGAATTTGGAGGTGGGGTGTTGAAAGTTCAATATCTTAATTAACCAATAGCTTGCAAGTTATTAATAGCAATATATTGCAGTCACTGAACATGTCCACCATCTGTCGAAGGCCTTCTCTCCAGAGGACTGGCAGACAATCCTTCACTGACAGTGAGAAAAAAAGAAAAGACTGTCCAACACACCTCTCCCTACACATAATGAGAAGTGGTGTCAAATCAAAGTATCAAAGCTCTCAACCACTTAAATAACTGGCTGTTCCAGCAGCACAAAGGAATTCAAAGACAGGGAGACACAGAAGTATGCCTAACCATTCAGAACAGTTCTAAACCCCAAGATGCCCTTCACTACAGTAAGTCAAGAATTAAAAACAGGATGATGAAATTATTTCAAGTCCATTCAGTAAACAGCAATTCTTCCCACCTACTGGGGCAGAAATCCTCAATAAACACAGCCAGGCTAGCATCTACAATTCAGCTCAAGTGAACCTCCTTCCAGCATCTACAACAACAAGGCCAACTGGGATGAAATATGACCACGTCTGCTGAGTTTCTCCAAGATAAGATGCAGTAACTCAGCTATACCAAACACAGAAGAACTGGTAGAACTTGAAATCTCTTGTTCCCAGGTAAAGACCTTGCACAATAAACCTGGCATTCATTCAAGGTACCAGACGATAAGTTGATCACCACCACAGCACAGCTCACAAGAAAGATTTCAGCCTGTTTCTTTTTAGAAACACTATCTTGACAAAAATCATTGACTAGTCAGCTATTCCATCTCAAGGCTCAAGACACATTCCAAATCACTGTAGTTTAACAAACACATAGGACAGGGTAACAAGCACTGCCTATAACTTCCAGGCTCTGTTTCAGACAGGGCCTTCCCCCAAATCCCAGACATGCTAGACAATCAACTAGAAGCAAATCCTTCATTTCCATCAATAATATTCCCCTGGCCAGTCCTGAATAGCCTTGATAGCAAATTAGCATTTCTATGGGCCGAGACCAATTTAGCCAATCTGGCCGTGTCCTTGCGGATTTTCTTTCATTTGGAAGTTGCTTTTCATTCTGTTGATTAACTGTAAAAAGAAGACTCTCCGTTTTCCTAATCATTATCTCTTTGGGGGAAGGTAGATGGAGAAGAGCTGCTTCATTAAGGGGAGAAGTTCATTCCAAAGGAGAGCTTAAGAGACATGCATTTATTACCTATATACACACACGTGTACCCCACAATGGTAAAATTATATCAGCCTTGATAACAAAAAATGCAAGATTAATACGCACATTGATGTTTACAAAAAAATTAGTGCTTAACTTTCTCAGATACACTGATACAGATTATGATCAAATCCCAGCCCATTCTGACCTCTGTGTACATGGCAGAGAACCATGTATTTGAGATTACGCTTTCAATAACTACCTTATCCTCCTATGTTTTTTACTTGAACTAAAACATAGCATTCGCAGCACTCTGACACAGACTTTAGTAGATCTGTACAGGAGGGCACAAGTAGTCTACAAAAATATTTTATTTTTAAACAGTAAATAACTACCCCCCCCCCAAAAAAAAAAAAAAAAAAAAAAAAAAAAAAAAAAAAAAAAAAAAATCAACCTAGGAATTCTGTTTTAATCCAGGCTGTGAACCTTATAGCAAGAAATGAATCTATCCAATAGGAGTGCAATTTCCAAAGCAATGCCGACTCTGACAGATGGAGCCTAGAAAGATATGTGCCAGCTGCTCTGTTAGCAGCATTTTCTGCCCAATGCAGCCAACAGTGTTCATGTTGGCTTTGAACTAAACCACTCCCCTTATTAAAAACCAAAATATATCTATAAATATATTGTTGAAAACACGATTTTCAGTTCTCCTACCAAATCCAATAGAGGAGATGTCATGGTAAATATATATGTTGGCAAAATACACTGTTAATGTCAGTTGCTCTAGTCTGTGTATACAACCAAAATAGCAGGCAACACTGAACTAAAATGACAGAAGCAGAAATGCCCATTTTCACACAACCTTTGTACACTGAATTAGTAAGACTTCAAGACTGCATATACAGCAAGCTTAACAAATTTGGTCTGAGTCTTTTATTCTGTGTTTCACATGATTTAGACAACACAAGCTCCAGGACAGAAGCCACACCTTCCATTCCTGTAAAGTACTGCACACAGTATTAGCACGTACAGTCACTTCAAAATTATGCTTTTAACTACCTTGCAGTGCCTGTGATTTGCCTTATGACAAACACCCAAATTTCTTCAGAGCTGACATAAAGCAGACTCTGAAATCAGAAACATCAGCCAGAGCTCCAAACACAGACGAATGCCACCCTCGGACTGTCAGCCAGGAAAAAAACCCCTTTGCACTTCCATAGTGGTCTTTCTTCTTCAACACTAAGAAAGCTACCCAAGACTTTGGAGCATATTGTTATTTTGGCACACTAGACAGCAGATAATAGGGAATTAGAGAACTTACATTTCATTTGTTCTCTTATATCCTGTTTCTCAAATATTGATCTTCTGTTTTCTGTTTGCAGTGGGGCTTGAAATTAAAATGGCTTTCTGTTTATCTTCTTAAGTGCCAGCACCTACCCACAAATTTTAGCTCATCTAGCAAAGACATGATCTCTAATAAGTCGAAGACTTAATTTTCACTTTTTTTTGGTGGGAATAGGAAGGAGACACTTTAACATTTATTAGTTAGCTTAATATCCTCCTTGTAACATAGTGTCAGCAACACAGAAGCTAACTGAAGTGAAAATAACTGGAGTGAAAAATCAGAACTGGGTAGGTTTTCATGCCACGCAGGCCTTTGAATCAAGACAGTTCAGACTAACATGTTTTGGGGTAAAGCTCTTCAGCTCATACTGTGTGAAAAAGTCTCTTCATAATATCAATGACAGTGCTTCCTTCTATGGATTCTATTTACCTCTTCAGTTCACTCTCAAGGACTGGTGAGTGCTCATACAGTTAGAAGATTTTGACAAATCAAATGGAAGGAATAAGCCCATAATACTACAATAAATCTATATCTGAAGACAAGCAACATGCTAAAATTCAATGACCTTTTATAGGTGAGCTTTCGAGACTACCTTTCCAATTCCTCACTCTCTGGTGCTCCCTAGGACCCTCTAGGCAGGCCTGGAATCATATCAGAGAGCATGGAGCAAACATAGTTAAGACAACAATATTTAGCATAAAGATCAAGTTACAGTCTCACCTCAGCATGTCCTGGTATCACAGATTACATGTCAACAGTGCTCTGAACCCATACAACAGGGTAACATCAACTGCTGTTTGCAAGACAGCTACCTACTGAACGTCAGCATCTACAAAAGGGTTGGTCCAAAAGCAAGCAGGGTCAAAGCTGCAGTTTGCACTGAAACAGGTTTCCCCCTATGGAGATGTCAGATATGTCACAGGACAGCAAAGCAAGGAGGGAAGCGGGGAAATAAAGCATGGAAAGGCATTAGCCGGCCTGTCCAGCGCCAGGAAGAATCCCAAGGCACTGAAGTGTAGAGCCAAGTGTTACACAGGCCTTCTGACATACAGCAGTGTCTGGGCTGCAAGTGTTCCTAATTCAGGAAGAGTTCTCATGTTTAAGAAAGTCACTTTCGACACACAGCCACTGGCTGGCTTTTACAATTCAGGCAGTTCCCAAACATCATAGTATTTTAAAAACAAAGAAGAAAACGATGGCCATTACAGGGTCAAATTCTCTTTTCATCCTTTGTAGCACTACACTGCTGACTGTTCAGTGTCTTGAAGATCAATATACTCACTCCAGCAGGAAACAGTCCAAGGGCTTCCACATCTCACAACACTGGCACAACATTCTTACAGCAGAAACCAGTAGATACCCACAGTTTTGCAGTAGTTTGCTTCCCAGTACAAGGCACACTCTCACACAGCACACAGCCTATACAGTCATCTCATGGTAATAAAGTATAATAACAGACTGCAGTTCAAGAACTGATTGTTTTTACAAGAACTTGCATTTAAATGGAGAAAATCAACCTAGTTTCTATCTGATCATATAAACAGCTGCTAACATTGCTTTGACTTTTATGCACTCCTGGACCCCACTGTACATTTTTAACCTGATAGTGGCTGTAAGCACCCTACATCCAGTTTCTTTTTGAAGAGTTACTTTTTATTATGTTAAAATTTGACCCTATGGTTAGCAACAGCATTCCAAGCTCATTTGAATACTGAATTGTTTCAGCTACAGCAAGTAGGAATTTACCTCCTCAAAAAAACCACACACAACAGAACAAAACAGATGGGCCAGGAAAATGGAGAAGGAGAGGGAGAAGGAATGGCAAGTCAAACATACACCATTATTTCTTTCCCCAAAATATGTGAACAGGACAGTAGGTAACAAAAAGTAAAAAAATATGGTAATCTCCACATCTAGCAAAAGATACAACTTACAGAAAACAACAGAAGACAAGAAAGCAAGTTCTTCAACAGGAAATGAAGAGTCAAATTCAGAAGTGAGGGAGTTGTTCTGTTTTTTTCAACAAAGCCCTTGGAGGGAGTTGCTGTGGTGTTAGCACAGCAGTACTTCAAGTGAGTAACTTTTCCTAGAAATACAGCTGCAGTGCCTCTGGCAGACACAATTACAGCAAGGTTTTGTAATCCATATTGAAGTTCCACTAGTGTTTTGTTGCTGCCCCTTCACATGGTTGTAAAGACTGGTTCTCCTTCCCATACAATGTAGAGGAGGGTGGCTTTAGGCAGATGCAGGAGGCGCGGAGTCATACGGATGACAGCAGTGCTGGCACTTCCGCGCAACCAGATGCATGGAAATAGTCACATCCACATCACTCATAGAATCATAGAATGTCCTGAGTTGGAAGGGACCCACAAGGATCATCAAGTCCAACTCCCGTCCCTGCACAGGACAACCCCACAGTTCACACCGTATGTCTGAGGGTGTTGTCCAGTCTCTNTCCGCCCTTTGCGAGGAAGCTGCAGACCACCACAAGGTCTCCTCTTAGGCTGAACAAACCAAGTGACTTTAGACACTCCTCATACAGCTTCCCCTCCAAAATCTTCACCAACTTCGTAGCCCTCTTCTGGACAGTCTCTAGTAGCGTAACATCTTTCTTTATATTGTGGCACCCAGAACTGCACACAGTGCTCCAGGTGAGGCCGCACCAGTGCAGAGTAGACTGGGACACTGGGACACTCCCTGTCCCCCCCTCCAGTAACAACATGACCCTTGAGCTATTCTATTTCAGCACGTGTAGTAGGACCATCAGGACACCTTGCCACTATCTCATCAGTAATCAGCTTGACAGAGTGGCCTTATTACAGCCACAGAGGACATGTATTCAGAGCAGCAGTCCTTTCACAACAGGAACACACAACGCTACCACTGCGTACCCACCCATACCCACACCGTGCCTATCTGCACATCTGTGCACCCCAGAGGAAGCTGAGCACCCGCCCCCATTAGTTAAAACACAGGGGAGGCCAAGGGAGAACACGCACAACTGTGGAGCAGCATGTGGGACAGTGTATATGGCATATCCAACTGCTTCAAAGCTTGGGATGGCCTCTCTGTGCTGCAAGAGAGCAGGAGAAGTATCCAAGCAAATAATATGCCAGTTAAGTCTGCTGGCAAGGCTTCACTACCAGAGGTAAGATTCCTACCATGATTTGAGCAGGTGCAAGCAAGTCCAGGACTGGATAAGCATTTGATAAGCTCTGCCTGAAACAGCAAGAATTGGCTGTGTCTGTAGTAAAAAGAAGTTATACCCTAAAAACATGTTCAGAATTTTACTAAAGAATATACAATACATAGATGTAAATAAAACCCCGTATGAATAGGGGGATGGAAAAGGAAAGACTTTTTATACAAAAACTGCCTAAACACTGAAGATATGTCCAAAGCAAAACTGAAGACTGGTCTTTTTACCACTTCCCCTCTAGCAAGCTCTTACAGTAAAAACTGCTTTTCAGCTTCCCACCTTGTTATTTTTTAAAAGGAAGTTGGGGGTGGGGGGGGGGGAAGAAAGCCTTTTCTGTTCAACAACTGCAGAAATTAATTTTCCTAGTTACAAAAAGAATTTCCTTACCATCACGAATGGCCACATTTTTGCACCCATTATACTTAGTGATGATGAATTTTTCTTAACTTTCGTGGTGGTTAGTTTGCATTTAGTCATTAGCTGAGGAGGCAAGAAGCTTAATTGAGTATCTTTTGCTCATTATTTTTGTCCTCTATTTGCATAACTCCTTCACAACTGCTCCATTAAACACCTCTTCCCCTCCAAGGCCAATTTGAAAAAGCCTCCTGCTTTAAGAGACTGACAAGCATGACTCACAGTATTCCCCACATTCATTCCCCCAGGCCTCGTGGGATGCTGTACTGCCAGTAAGTACCTGCTTCAGCTCATACTCCCCCACTCCCAGTGCTGCTGCAGTAACCCCTTACATCAATCTGGGAAAAAAGTAAAGCTACCACTCTAGCTGTCTGCTGTAGGTAGGAAGCAAATAGGAACAGTATTTGCTTTTAATGTTGTCCACATCAGAGTTGCCAAGAGAGAGTGACTGAAGAGAAGCACACAACCCAAGAGGGTTACATGCTCTCCCGCATTCCTCCTGTGCTTTTTGCAGAAAATTTAGAGTTGCTTGACACTTGACTTGCTTTCCAGTCACCCTTCAAACCATTCCCATTTTCTGTCAGCCAGCCAGAAAGTTATTCAACATAGATTATTCTTTATCATCTCTTAAGCCCCCTTTCCATGCCTGAGGAACACACTCAAATGCCCCACTCATCCCACATTCAGGACCAAAACCAGCAACTTTTCTCCCCTCAGCAGAGGAGCAGCAGCCCACAGGTGCTGTATCCCTGCATACTTGTGTCCTATCCCCAGTAAACAAGCTTCTCAATTAAAACAAATACCTTCACTCTCCAAATGGTCAATGTTCACTGCAGAGTACTGACAGGAGCTGATTTTACAGTTCTTGTTCATGGACAATAGGTTTCCAAAGAGGTAACATGGTAGAAAGCTCTCCATTGATTGTTAACTTTCTCCACTAAGACCGCTAAAGAGGAATAAAATATACATCTAGAAATCACATAGCCTCTATTCGAGTGACACAAGACTTCTTACAAAGTAAGCAGCATCGTGTGAGCCCACGCTTCAATTACAGCTATGGCAACAACAATTTTCTCTAACATTCAGAGCTAAAAACACCTTAGAAATTAGATACAAAATCTGTTGCCATTTAAGACAACATGTACTTTTAATGCTCCCAGACAAGTCTCAGGACTACTGCGACAACCAGATCATTTCAGTGCTGGGAGAACATATGGTACACTGCAGCAGGAAACACACCAACGGAATTTGAAGAGAGCCCTTGTAGAGCCAAGTACTTCTAAACCAGACACACATTTTATCTAACACAGCTAAAGCCAGGAGTTTGCATCACAGAAACAATAGGTCCTCCCAGAGATTTAGAAATCCTGCCAGTCAGTCATCAAATCAAAAGCTGAACAATCCCCAGCTAGGTCTCCAAGGATCTTGCCAACATAAGTGCATTGATCCATCATATCTCTATTTGTTAGTCTGATGCTCTCTGGACCTTGATTGAAACATTATCCAAGCCACCTGCCACAAGGCCTCACAATGGGAAACCTGTAGGCTACAGTCCTATTTTATAAAAACCCTTCAGGATCAGGCCCAGCTCTGTTTTGTGGATACATACCTACTAATGTTAACAGAACACCATTCCCCCTGGTGCATCCACCTTTCCCTCACTGAGATCCAAAGTGCTCCATGCAGAGTAGTTTTATTGAGCCCTTTCCATTCCTTGGTCTCAAGAGTAACAAAATGACCAGCCTCCTGAACAAGACCGATTCCTTACAAAGGAAAGCCTGGCCACATGTATCTGAAAGGCCTCCTAAGAATTTTACTAGTAGAGAGAATTATGTCAGTCTCATTGCATACCGTGTCTTCCCAGCTGCCTTCTGCTTCCTCTGTATCCTGCTCATCACGGCTTCCCTAGGTGGTTATAGACCACTTCACAGCCAAGGCCTTAGACTCAACTCTGTGCCAATAAAGATAATTTAATAAAGAAGTGTATAAGTAGCTGCAGGTTTCGAATTATTCAAACCCATGCTAGTAGAAGCTGTTTCTCTGAAAGGCATCATGAAAAACAGCTGCATAATTTAAGCTGCAAGGCAGTAAAATATGCAGTTAAATAACAGAAAGTGATTAAAAGAAACAGGCAAGGGAGAAGAGGTTTTCAGATGAGATCTGAAACGAAACAGAGTCAATGAGGTAGAGAGCAAACATGTGAGTCTGTTTCAGAGGTAGATGCTGTGATGAAAGGACTCGTGTCAATGGCAGCAAGAGAGAAAGTCCACAGCATTTGGCAGTAGAAGAGTAAGCAAACAACAGGTCTAGGAAACAGCCTGTAGCAAGCAGACAGGAGAATTCAATGAGAGAGAAATCAGGAATTCACATTAAGGTCACAGGCTGGGAGAAGCACCTGGAAAGGCAGAAATGTTGTCACTAGTAACATTTAGTGACATAGTAGTGCCTAACATTATTAGGTGCATGAACGTGAAAAGACAAGCCATGGCATGACATTCTGCAGCTTAGATGTTACTGCAGTAGTCTGATGCAACTGCCTGGACACCTTGTTCTTCTCATCTGTTTTACACAAACATTTTCTTATCTCAGCCTTCAGAAAACAGAGTTATTGCATGGGGACCACAGTTCAAGTATTAATTAGTAGCACACGTGTTACAATAAAGTCAAATAAGATGCTCAACTGACAGTGATTGCTGCAGGACAAATATTGATTGGTAGATTTGCTGACCCCAAAATACAGCAAAGAGATCAGAAGATGAAAGTGAAGATACACATCTAGTGAAAAATTAGCTAGAAAAAAAAAAACAACAAACACAAACCATCACACATTTGCCTGATAAACCATTGCTTACAAAAACATCTTGTGAAACACTGGTGTGAAAGGAGCCAGAAAAGGCTACACTTCAAATTTTTTTACAAGGATGTCAAAGAATTGTTATGCTTCAAGTAGTAAACAAGCACATTTTTTTCTTGGTACTATTTATAACCTTAAGACCACCCAGTAAGAATATTATGTTCAGTTCTAAGGATGTCAAACCAGCATTTCTTTTAGTAAGCCTCCTCTGCCTGAGCTCTGAGAGGCCTCCCTGCTTTCTTAACAAAAGCAGGAACTGTACCACTGTTTACTCCTGTTTGTCTTTGAGGTTAAAATAAAATTAGGAAAGCGAAGCACAGTTTCTTCCCCAGGAGTTCTTTAACTGCTCATCACTACAGTATCACAGCCTCTCTGCACACATAGCAGCATGCTTGCTCTTTAACATCTGCTGTAGAAAGAACACACAGAGTTGATTATTTTAGGCTCTTTGGAGAGAGAGAGAGGGAGAGAGGGAGGGAAGGAAGACAGTATCACAAATATATCTGCTATCTTAACATAAGACACATAAGGAACATAAGAAAGCTGTATCTTATTGCAGAAGAGACTACCTTTACTTTTATTTTTGAATATTCCACCATGGCAGAAGATACAGTACAGCACACATCATCTGCAGCTGTTATGAAGAGACTGTATCACGGAAGAGGCCCAAACCAAGAACAGCTTTGAATTTCAGAGCCTTTTTCAGTTTGCCAAACCCAGCACTTACTAACAAAACACAATTGACCTGGAATCTTAAAACAAGAATATTATTAAACTCACCTTGTAAGCAGTCAACCTTTTTCAGAGTAAAAATAATTTGCTTTGTCAGCTTAGCCAGCAGGTTGGCTACCAATTTCATCTCATGTTAATACAGACTGTTGAATTTTACAAGTTGTATCTGAAAATGCTGTGCTCATGTTTCACTCCAAGCTGCAATTCTCCTGCAGGGTCCACCCCCCCATCTTTTCTTCTAAAATATCAGCATCATAGTAACAAAGCACACATGGCTCCCATTAACAGCATTAAGAGCTTGCTTAAGTAATGAGTAACACTATTTGCATAGTTTCAAGCAAAGGTGACACCTACACTCTTATTAATTAACCCAAGGAAAAAAAAAAAAGCCATTCCTTCTAATACCAAGAGGAGTAGTTTAGAGTTCTGCTTTCATTTGCTGTACAATAAATGGACTCCTTGAAGAACCCACCTGTCAGAAGTGGTGTCTCTTATTTCACTACCTGGTCCTAAACCAATGAGACACTTGACTGAGCCCCTCCAGTGCAGTGAGAGGGACACACTGATGGGCTGGAGGTGAACGAGGAAAGACACCTGCAAATACCAACTTGCCCACAGAGCTCTGTTCAGGAGCACATTGTGATCTCTTCTCCACAGCACCCTGGTCTCAGCCTATTCAAGTTCTGAGCTGCAAAGGATTATTTCTACAAACCACAGGAGACATCAAGTCTCTGTCTGCAGCAGGTGCCTCACCAGCAAGGTCAGGAAAAGGGAGGAACCCCACAGAGGCACTGTATCTACTATTACGAATTCAGCAGTTACTTCCCTTTACTTAGGGGTGGAGGGGAGCATCCGTGCAACCAAGCCCACCCGCCTCTGTCAGTAGTGCTCAGATTTCAGGGGGGCCAAGTCTGACGGGTGGTCATAGAAGGAACAGCATCATAGGAACACCAGCCTGGGTAGCACAAATACTGAAAAGAGCAAGAATGCTCGGGTAACTATGAACAAGCCCGGACACCGAATAACTGAGGGCCCGCAAGTCATTTCCTACCAAGTAACAACAAATGAAAACCATGCCATGCTCTTTTTGACTCCAAGTTACTAATTAAGGACCAAACACAGGCACAGAGAGAGCAAGATACCCTCTTATCCCTCAAGGATGTCTTGCTACACTACAACTGACACTTTGTCCATACAGCTGCCACCCTGTTGCTCTGCAGATAAATAAGATTTCAGTGACCAGAACCAAACACAGACTGCTTTCACTAATGGGAAAGAGAGCAGTATCTTGCAGTGCCTCTGCCAAGCAAGAGACCCACCAACATGCAGACAGACAGTACTGTGAGCATTATGCAACTCCAGAAGTTCACAAAGACAAAAACTGGAATCTCAAGGTTCTTACGAGAGGACATCTGTAAAACTCTTAAAAATAATACTGCTAATGAGTTCAATGATGGTTTCAGGTGCATCTTTTCCCAAGGGATTCATTGCAGTCTCTGTGGACACTTTCTGCAAATACGCACTTTTTGTTGTGTTGTAGCATAACAGGCAATTCGGAAAGGGGTGAGGGCAAGAACCCTTATGCACAGCACTAGAAGTCCAAACGATCAGGTTCTGTTCCCAAATCCGACAGCAAGTCCCTATATGACCTTCCACGAATCAGTTTTAAATTCTAGGCCTCCATTTATGCTTCTGTAAAATGAACACTGTTCAAAATACTAAACAAAGATATTGGGAAGTTGGATCAGGTTGGTTTTTGTTTCAAGAGTTTGGGGTTTCTAGTTGTTAAACTTAGATCAGTAGCACAGATACTAACAGGAACTTTGCCCTCAGAGGTACAACGCTTCCTACTTGCACATAGCCTGCTCTTGTACTCTTACCTTATTACAACGAGATCCACTCTACGAGCCCTCCTCAAGGCCCATCTATTTCCTCTTTACCGTAAGAGTAACTTACTGCAACAAGCTTCCAGAAATCCAGAGGGAGGTAAGTATTAGACAGTTGCTCCTCTTACACACGTCTTGTTTCTTCATTCCAACAATTCCACAGGGCACAGCAAGAACAGTACAGAGAGCAAGGATCATGCTTAACACATACTGACAGACAACCTGCAAGCCGCTTCCTTCCAACGTATGTGCAAATGGAAGGGACCAGGCAGTGCTTCCATTGTGGAAGAAGCAGTACACACCTGTAAAAGCTCATCCTGATCCATTTTACTCCACCTGATGGAAGGCAGCACAGTGCTGGCACAATCATCTGCTGAAATACTAATGAAAAATGGAGCAGGAAGAGCAGCTGACATCTTGCTGGCTTCATAAACCAAACGTACCCAAGTTAATGGAAACACTTCAAATTTGGATAAGCTGATCTCGTATTATCTACCTCCGTTGGACACAAAACAGACATACCACACTCCAGGATCCGTTTCCTGTATGTGCAGAGTAATCACTTGCTGATTCAGTGAAGTTGTACTATTGTCCTATTGCTGCTTTCAGGCTAAATATACAGCCGTATTTTCCAAAACACAGACAACTTATGCAAGGCACAGAAGAGCTACAAGCCTAGCCCACCAACTTGTACCCAAATTATTATTACTAAAAAACAACAACAAAACCCAAACAAACAACCCCCACAGACACACAGAACAGCCAGTGCCTTTTATACTGATGGCAAATGTATTAAAAAAAAAAAGTAAAAAAAGTATAAGCTAACACATTTTCTTAAAGAACGTGATTTAAACCTACAAAGGACAGTGGGTGGCATATCCATATTTTATCTCGATGCTCTTCAGCTCTTTAATTTTGAATTATATTTTGGTGTTACAGAAAGTGAACTAGCTTAATTTGCTTTTCCTGTAAAATGTTCTAAATTTAGCAATGAAACCAGGAAAAAAAAAAACACACACTGTATTTACTCTCACTACAAACTAATTAACCTATTAATATAAAACATGGAAGTTCTCACAGCATGTAAAAGATTTGTATTAGCGACAATTTAAGAAGTTTATCCTTTTAAAACAGGTCATTTCCTGAATTAGACATTCTGAGTGAACTTCTTTGTACTGAACAAAGCTAAGCCACTTTCCATACACCAGGCAAGGAGAAACAGTGTCAGATCAGTTACCAACATTTAAAGAAAAAGAAACACCACAAATCAAGTTATTTCCTTTCCAAAATGTACTATCTACCATATACACAATGCAGAGCATCTGACCAATCAAACAGAAAGGATTCCGAAGCACATACTGGAACATAAGGATTTGTGAAACTTCTTGCACATAACACTCCCGCTCAGCCCCACGCATTTATTTTTCTACCAACCAGAATCTTTAGATTTTTTTTGTAATAACAGTCAAAGTGAAATCTGTCCCTGATTTTGTCTATTTTACCCAGAATAGCTTGTTAACTTATGGTTCAGTTTCCACACACCAGTTGGAAGCTACAGAAGGAAATAACATCACAACAAAAAAACCACGCATTTAGGCAACCCAGCACTTCCTTAAAAGGTCTTTCACTTAATTTATTTTCCAAAGCTGCTAAATCTACCCACTAGAGATCACCAAGATCAGAATTTACACAAGTAGTACATGTTCCAAGCTATTCATCTAGAGGTTCTCACAATCATATTAAAATAATATTTGAGCTAAAAAAAAAAAATAAAAAGATCTTCCCAAATAGTCTAGAAGTAGAGAGGCTGATGAAAGCTATGTATCTCCCTATGCACAAACAAGACCATAAGAAACATTTAATTCAGACAGTAGGGGAGAGTTGTAAGCATTTTACAGTACAGAGAGGCCTCTCTGTGCTACACCAGTCAACTGAAGTTGTCCAAAAAGGAGTCATCAGTGCAGTAACACTGGAGACGCTGGTTTTCTGTGTCATTGTAATGCTTCATAGGCTAGTTATTGTAAATAAGTACATTAAAGACTGAAAATAATTCAATCCAGCCAGGAAACTGACTGGAGAATCTCTCTGGAAGTTAATATTTTCAGCTGAAGAATCACAATTGGAACTGTAAGTGCTTTAACTCTATATGTCATTTCTGTATTAGTATTCACAAAGTTCACACTGTTTAGTATCCTAATGAAATTCCTCACTAATATCTTCAGCTTTATGCTACAGATTTTCAGATAACTTTTCATGGTTACACACACACTGAAAGGGACTAGTCCCTAAGCTTATTCCCAGGCAAAAAGACTTGGGGAAAGCATTAAATACTGGAACTTACATTTATATGGCATGTATAAAAATTTCATTTACCTCCATTATAAGACAGTTTTACCACTCCTACTCTCGCTGTACATTTTTATAATGGTATGCCAATTCACAAGCAAACACCTCCATCATAATAGAGCAGTCACGCCAGTATTCTAAGTGCCAGAAAAAAAAATTATAAAATATTAAGAAAAATGTAACTTCTCTATATTTAAGAACATTTACTTCAGGAGACAAAAATATACTTTCAGTTAAATATATAAGGTTCAAAACCTGTTCTTAAAACTAGTCAGTTTAAGTCACTGATCTAAAAGAAAACAGGAATCTAATTTTCTGCATGCTTGTCACTGAAGCTTCCAACCAGACACATATTTTAAACCTTGTCACAGATTAAACACAGTAATGTACTTCTAATGCCTTTTTCCTTCTAGTCAAAGCCAAAATCCCCACCAATAGCACAACAAGTTCCTTCACTTACTACTTCTACATTTCGTTTCTTTTCCCCTTTTTCTGTCTCTCTCCCCTATCACCCCAGGACTGTCACCACTGTATTTTCCTTTCAGCACTGCAGATCTTTCTCAGAAACATATTTGCTCTGCCTCTCCTGAATTCTCTTCCCTTCCTATCAGATAAAACTTCTAGATAATCAGAATACACATGGGCTGCAGGGCAAACTGTGTAACTGCCTTGCATTCCGATTTATTCACAATTTGCCTTAGCAAGAATCTGCTTCCCGCTTTCCTAAGAACAGATATTTTCAACTTAAGAGCTGCAAATTCTGTCACCTTTCCTAAATGCTTAGTTAAAAGGATGCTTACTGTTAATAGAGCTACACTCACCATTAGGGAACCAAGTTCTGCCCAGGTGGGCTACCCCCTCCCCTTCCTCCTCTTTTTTTTTTTAATTTTTATTTTGTATGTGTGTGTGTGTAATATATAAAGACATCAAAGACAAATTAACTTCAAAAAACTCAGCACAACCGATATTTTACCAGAATTATTTCCAGATTAAATGAAAGAGACAAACCAAGATTCATATGTTTTCAGATCCAAAATACATATATAGTTTGAATACAGCAATACTGGGGGTGGGAAATTACTTTCCTGCTTAAGTAATCAGTGAATATAAAACATGAGACTGAGAACATCAAGAGTTCTGAACAAATATCTGAAAGCTATTACAAATACTATAAATAGTTAGCACCAGCACTCAGAATAGTCAGAGAAGCTTGCTCCATCTCACTGCCACAACACGGAGCGGGTGACAGCATACAGTAAGTTTTCCTACTAAAGAGCACATGGCCTTTGCCACAGAATGAGAGAAAACTCTCTAAATCCAAAGCTATCCAAACTCAAACAGGCCAGACTGAATCACATATGTGCTACACGATAAATTACAATGTGGAGCCACTTCATGGCCTGGTTCTCTGCTCTGGCCTGACTTTTTTTTTTTTTTCCCCTCATAAAACGCTCAATTACATTAAATACAAACACTTTGCATTATGTGCTGGCTAAGCCTCTTCCTCTGCTTTCCTCCCTTCCCATCCCACAATATATACACACCCCCAAATCTCATAACCCAGTGCCCTGGCTCATAGTGCCTAATCCTGCCGTGGCCATACCACCACAGGCACTGCGAGTATAATCTGTTCAGGAGTCCAACTGGAGACCAGATGGCTTTGTATAAAGTGCTGATTAAAAAAGCCACCTCTATCATACATTAAAAGAAAAAGTGATTGTATCAGTGTATTTGCCATTTTTATTGAGTAAATGTACAACACCTGTACAATACAGGCACGGTAGACATTTTCAGTTACTGCTCAAGTCCTCATTAGGAATTTTAGAACTCCAGCTTCCTTTCAAAAGGGGTAAACACAGCTGTACACAGATAAAACAGACTGTACCAATCCCATATCCAGCTGACCTCGATACTTGAAGTGAAAATGAGCTACCAAATAAAATAAAAAAAAAACCAACAAACCACACACACACACACCAGCCCAAATGACAGGATGGGAATTAGCTCAAGTGTTGGACTTTTTTGTTTGTTTGCTTGAAGAAAGAAAAGACAAGTTTTAGGACTCTGAGGAAAATGATGTAATTGAAGATTCTCTGTAACTTTCTGACATAGGCAAAAAGTCAGGAGCAGGAGACAGGTCACAACTTGCGCCGCAATTACCATGCTCATGTATTTGTCATATTTCCCATGAGTAAAATCAAATGAACCTCGCCTCTTAGAAGCATTATATCAGCAGCTTTCTTTGGGTGGAGCAAACAACTCGGAGGAGTAAATAGACATTAACTCACACTACCTCACATATCACCAAAAAAAAAAAAAAAATCTTAAAAATATGGCTTGTAAGAGCAGTTTTAATCCAATTAGCTCACTTTAAAAAAAAAAATCACTTCATATTATTAAAGCTCTGTTTTCAAATTTGCTCCTCCATTACAAAAAACAGTAGGACAGCTTACAAATGACACATGCCAGAGAATTTAATGACTTGTATTAAATACTCATCACAGGTAGCCTTAGATTCAACAAGTTCACTTTACAACCTGTCCAGTAGTTAAAGTGGAGTTTATTTGCTTTTCTTCAACTTTACTAAAACAAAAAAAGTTGAATTTGAGCATCTCTGGATGGTTCTGTATCCACATTTGTATGACTACATATACAGACTTATAGAACTATGTACTGCAAATCCTGAAAAAAATAATAACAGTAAATTGTGCTTAAAGCAGCTTCACAAAAATAGACTTAAAGCAAGGCCAAAAAATACTAGCAACCTAAGGGAAAAAACATCCACACTGACTGGTGGAGACACGCTACAGCCCACGGAGCCTCTTCCAGCATCGCTGGTGTGGCAGGCTGCTTGGCGTGCGCAGCCTGCGGGAGGCACGGATTGCCATTTTGAAACGCCGCCTCCCGCTCGCACACCGGTGCCCGCACACGGGCAGTTCCCGCCCCCGCATATCCCGAACCGCAACGCTGCCGAGACCGCGGCTCCCTCGGCCTGGCCGAGAGCCGCACGCCCGGGCGGACCCGGCGGCTCCCAGCGCGGCTCCCAGCGCGGCTCCCCGCCGATGACTGAGCTCCGTGATGTCACTGGGGTGCGGGGCGCCTTCCGCTCCCCGCGCCGCTGCCAATGGCGGCCCCGCGCTGCCGCCGCGGCTCTGGCGGAGGGGCCGGCCGGCACCCGCGCTCCACGTGAGGCGCGGGGGGCGCGCGGAGCCGCCCGCCTCAGCAACCGTCACCAACCGCCGCCCCGCCGGCTTCCCGCGGGGGGAGCCTCGCCGCCGGGGAGCGAGGGGGAACCTGAGGTACCGGCTCCGAGCCGGCCGCACGGGGAGGCTCACCGGCCCTCACGCCCCACTCACCCTCAGCCCAGGGAGGTCTCCGGGATGTGACTCATAACAAATAAATAAATACAAAAAGGGGCGGGGGGGGGGGGGAGAAGGGAAGGGAAGAA
>VWYH01009153.1:508754-547117 GCA_013399365.1 Pampusana beccarii
TTGTAAGCAAAATCCTGTTTCTGTGATCATACCAGAAGAAAAGCCAGTAACAGCAGGTGGCTTCTGTGCTGGGTTGTCCAAGCCTGCCTTTTCAATGAGTAAGAGGCCCAGAAGAAGCCGTCTGCAAGGCCGTTACTCTTGCTTTGGCCTTGTGTGCTGTGTGTACACAGTTACAAACGCAAATGGAACTGGTCCTTGTATTTTAGTAGTTGTCCCAGGGAAAACCACAGCAGTGAAAAGTCAGCACACTTCAGAAAAAAATACACTCAAACACAGTATCGCAAGAGCAGACTGCCTCACCTCTGCATAAATGAGTGTATTTTGCATGTCTTCTGGAGTCAACGCTGAAAACCATTCTGATCAGGGTCCTTTGGTATAACTGCTGATGTCTCTAAATCAAGGCGGAGAGAAGAAAAATAGATCTCGCTTCACCTCTGAAGTCAGCGAATTCCAGCGTCTCGGTCTAGAACCATGAGGTGAGGATGAACGGTAGGGAGCCTGGGAAGGACCAGTGAGCCTGGTCTTTGTAGTTGGAATTACAAAAATCCACCCTCTGGCTGGGAACAGCTAAACAGGTGCGCAGAGAGATATTTGAGTGCTGTCTGGGACAGCAGAGGAAGGAGCTGGTACAGTCACAGCACTTGCTGTGGGGTAGAAATGCATCTACATTGCTGTCTTCTGATGGTTAATTCATTTGGCAGCTTAGCAAAATTATTTCCAAAGTGGCCTCAATAACTCTCTTTAGGACAGCATGTAACTTCCAATAAAAGATTTTATTTAGTATTCCAAGTACCCTGTTAATGTAAAATAATTAAATTTGATCTGCAACAGAATTGAGGTATAGACAAGCTTTTAATGGGTCCCAGGGCAAGCGTGATCAGAAACCGCCTTGGGCACTGGCTTCTCCTTTTTTCCAGCTATCATAAAACAAAGACAAATTTGATTTCTCTATTCAGTCTGGCTGCAAATTGCTTAACACCCATTGGCTTGAATGAGTCTGTAATTGCCTACAGATCACAGACTGACTTCATGGAAGCTGTTAACATCCTCAAATGTAGCACAACTATTGTCGGCTCTACTTAAAATGTTACTGCCATCCCTGTACCAAGAGACAACAGATGTGTGGGGCCTTGCACATCAACTTTTTTCAGTATGAGAAAAATCAGTGGTGTGTGTTTTGCGAAATATACTTCGGCAGGCATCCCGGTCCTACAAGCAGATGGCAGGACAGCAGCTGAGCAGAGCACTGCTGGCTCCCAGGAAACGCACCCACCTCAAGCAGTAGAGCAGAGAGTACAGACCCTTTCCCTCTAACGGAGCTCGACCCAAAAGGCCTTGCACAAACCAAAAAACCTACCAACTCTGCCTCAAAATGTTCTCGCAACTCAAGAAGAGCTTGGAAGACCCCATCAAAGAGCGCCACCTTGTGACGTCTGTATTGGGACTTTTCAGCCCTCTTGGCACAGCCGGGCATTATCCCCATGGCCAGAAGATTGAGCTGTGACAGATACAGAAACATCCGAACTGGCTTCACACTGAGCTGGGTCAGCTCCAGCAGGAGTGTTTAACGTAGAGCCATACAACCAGGGCAGTACTGCTGTGAGGGCCAAACAGAGCAAGATGTGTTGAGAATCATGGTGCAAATATGCTCAAATAGTTAGGTCAGCTCCTATTCCATGCGAGCCCTCCTGCTTTCGAAATTACTCTGCAGGGTCACTTGAGTGTCTTTGCAGTGTGTTCCTGATGTCTGAGGTTCCTGGAGGGTTTATTAACTCAGACACAATAGACCCAAGCTGCTTCCATTGGTGTTCATGGTGTGTACACTAAGTGATTCCAAAGCACAGAGGCATTCAGGTAGCTATGCAAGTGCTAGCCAAATCTAGCAGAACCAGCACTGAGCCAGAGCAAATAAGCCCTGGACTTGAACTGACCTTTGCTGAAGACACAAGTGTGCATCTGAACTGCATTCACTGGGTTTTTCTTCAGAAGCTGTTTTATTCTTGGTTTTGCTTTTGTTTTTTACTTATCACATCTTCCCATTGTTCTAGGCAATAAACTGCTGATTAGAAGAAAAGGTTAGCTAACTTATGGTACTTCAAGTGTACAAGAGATCTGGGAATGAAAATTTTCCTGGCTAGGGTGGCTGGATTAGCAGAGTGAAAAATGTAATGATTATCCTCAAGCTCCACCCAAATGACCACCTGAATGAGGTCCCATCCTCTCTTGGCATCTTAACTCTCTGTCTGAGATTTTCTCCTGCTCAATGGGGCATGATGATCTCCAGGGGCAGTACTGTACTCCTTGGACATAGCCCATTTTTGACTGGGAGAGAAAAATGCAACTATATTCTAAACACACCTGTTTAGAACAGCATCAAAGTAGCAGCATCTCCCGCACTGTAATTCGTGCAGCTCTGTAATTGTCTATTCCCTTTTCTAGGCCATGGATTGACAAGTGTCTTTTTTTTTCCCTTGGGAACATTACTTGCTTTGGTAGTGTTGATTGGACAATAACCCTTTGGTTTTTGTTGGACTGTTTCTCAGCAGGATCAGTTCCTGATTCAGTTGCTTCATTGCACAAGCACTTCTGACAGTGCAATGGAAAGGGAGATGAGGGATCTGAAGGGGCAGCAGGAGGCACAGAGGACACAAGGGCCACCACATCAGCTCTACTGCCAAATGCCAAGTCTCATGTTCTTGTAAGAAAATTTTTATTACAGTGATACACTTACAAAAGTGTGGCTGTACTGAGACAATCCTGTGTGAATACTTAATGCTATGGATTTTTTTCTGAGAGCAAAAGTCACCAATACCAAATTAGAAATAACCGCTCAAGAAGCTACACAGCTGTCTTGTTTTGCCTTCCTGTGCTTTAGATCTAGCCCACAGAGATCTAGCCTTTACTTAAAAACCAGAGCAATTAACCATATTGATATTTCAGTTATCATCACAGAGTGTCTGAGTATTGCAGAGATGAATGGGGCTGTTCCCACTTCTCAGACACAATCTGTCAGGCTCTCTGCGCTTTCATGGGCACCTCTGCTTGCCCTTTTTTCCAATTAATGTTTTTAAGGTTTTCCTCACAGCTGTTAACAACTGGAGATGCTCCCAGAGATGCTCCCACCTGCCTCTCTGCAGGAGCAGGGGTGTTTGGGGTAGGGCTGTGTCCCTGAGCCTGGTCTAGGGACCCTGTGGCATCCCTCTACCAGTTGCTAGGCAGCCGGCGAGCTCTGCACAGCAGAGGCAGCACACGCCAGCCAGGCATTGCTAGGCAGCCCAAGCTGCTGGAGAGCACAAAAATAATAAGATTCAAAATTGCTGCTTCGAGAATGCACAAGATAAGAGCAGCACAAAAATAAATAGTTCTACTGTATTTTGACATGACCTTTCTCCTCTAATGTATTTCCACTTGCAGGATTTGCCTCCTGTCTCAACCTAATTTTTCATAAAACTCTCCCCTTCATCCCTCCTGCATGCTTATCTTTGCTCCTCAGCAGTGCTCTGGTGTCAACAGTCCTCCTTTTTCTCTCAACCCTGCTACCCTTTTCTTAGTCTGTCATCTTGGTTGTTCCCTTCCCATGCTCTGCTGGATCCCCCCTGTTCCTTCGCACTCTTTCATTTTGGTCTTCATTATTTCATATATGTAGGTGTTCCTGCTCTGCCAGGGGGATTGGACTAGATGATCTTTAGAGGTCCCTTCCAATCCTTAACGTTCTGTGATTCTGTGAGTCTCTGATTTCATCTTTCTCAGCTTAGCCTCTGGCCACCAGGTTGCCTCTTGACTTTGCCTTTCCATTTTCACTGCATGAAAGAATTCCTCCCATTCTGTTCCCAGCTCCCAATCTAGGTCCCTTCTGCTGCCATAACTTGCAACTGCCCATCACAAGGTAGGCTTATCTTCTTAATCCCTCAAAAAAATGGCAAGGCAGAGGAGGCATCCACTGCCCTAACAGCGGGGGGAAAGTGGAGGATTCAGACCCTGGTGATGCAGCCATACCTGGGTATTGTGTGACAAATGACAAGATGGCCTCCTTCTCGCACCAGTAATAAATGAGGCTAAAGTCTTTTGTTATGAAAACGTTTTGTGGTAGATCTGCCTTTAAAGCAACCACTTAAAGCAGGAGGTAGATTTCAGGTAGTTTCCTTTTGAGTAGCAAATGTTTTTTGTCCTTCTTCTATTTAATGGCTTTGAGGGGCTAGTTTAAACATGAAAAGAATCAATCCCATTGTAAGGGTTAGGCACTGAGTGAAAGTCAGCTTTCTAAATAGACCCATGCTGGTTTGGCCCACTCATTAGAGGGCAGGTTGGAATTTCCTGATGAAATAGCTGTTTGTTGGAGGATGCCAATCATTTAAAATAGAAGGCTTTCTTTGATATGTATGTATGAAATAAAAGTTACCCTGGGAAATGTTTCTCACCCTGCCTAGAGCTTCTGATCAAAAGCAGAAAGAGAGACACCTTGTCCAGAAGAAAGTAGTATTTGGATAATTAGCAGCGAAAGGTAATATAGCAGATCCAAAGGCAAGTTTCCTGTGTCCTGACTTGAAAGCAGGCACTGAAAGGCCAATGCCCCATACCAGCAGTGTCCTTCTCACTTAGCACTTTGGAGTGAGTGTCCTTAGCAGGAAAAAACACTGCTCAAGGTCTTGAGAAATGTTCTGAAATCTGAAAACACCATTAGCACCATTTCTGTTCTGTTTTGCATAGCTTGATAAAAGCTATGAGAATAACATGAACAAAAATGTTCCAGAGTAAACTCACATACCTGTAGAGCCACCCCAGGCTTAGTGGGGCTTATTGGCTCAGACATTATTTATAGAGTCATCAGGAATATAACTGCTGCCTTGCGATGTAGAGCCTAGGGTGGCTTTTGCAAATACATGCAACACTGTAAACGGTGTCTTGAAACCACTGGCTAGTGCTGAACGCAGAGTTAATAAGGTCTTTTGGACTCTATTTACTATATACGGTGCTGAAATGTCTGTTTGGTGTTCCTTGGAGCATCTCTAATATCCAGGTTCTTCTGTTCTTCATCACTTCCCAGTCTCTGATGATCCCAGATAATGGAGAGTTGACTGTAATAATACTATCACCTGGTTTATATGCACCTCAAAATTGATTAGTCCACGCTCATTACTATACCTAACTGCAATCTCTAGCCTAATTTATTTCCGACCTTCAGTACTAAGTTTCTGTATATGCATAAAATCCAGGAAGCGGTAAACATCTGTTTTAGTTCTCAGTGTTTCAGAGCTAGCATTTGATCTGTCTCTATGGATTTTTGAATTTTTTTATCAGCTGAAATTATTTATGTATGTCCATTTTTATGCTAAATAAAAATAAATCAAAGACTCATCAAAATGGTCTTAGCATAATGCAAAGCCTTAAAAGAATATATTATTGTGAAGATAATTTAATTGCACAATCACAAATTTTCATTGTATTTGAGGAAATGTGAGCATGGATAGGAATTAATTTTATATACTTTATATTTAAAAGATTAGTGTTTTTCTAAGCCCCACTTTTTTAAGGCAGATTAAAAGCATTCATATTCTGTACTGATTAATTGGTATGCCTCTTTTGCATTTAAATATATACTTCATTGAATTGTAGCTTTCAATCATAAAACAGAAAAGAAAAAATAATTAAATGATAACATCATGCTACTACAGAACGAGTGCTATTTTCTCAATAAAAATAAATATTTGACAGCAATTCTGCACTGATAATATTTCTCAGCACAATATTTGCATGGCAAAATAAGGCAGAGCGTAATCTTTTTTTTTTTTTTTTTTAGCAAGTAAAAACACATTACAGCTATTGGGTCTGTTCCAGCTCCCAGCAAAATAGCAAAGCTTTAACTAGAAGCAATATTGAGTCTATGGGGTTCAGCAGAATTTGAAAAGGAGTCTCTTCAATAGGCATGGAAGGCAAAAGGAGTGGGACTGGATGCACAGCAACCCTCAGCTGCAGTTGTCTCCTGGCAAATCATTTCCACACTAAGATAACATTGACATCCTTCTTGGTATTGTCCCAGTCAGAGCCCAAACACGGACTGTGCAGATAATGAGGGTAAAAAGTCATTACACATAGACTGAGGCTATTCTCTGTTGGGAACATTTAAAAATAAATCAGGCCATTTAGTGCAATCCAATGGAATTTAAAGGGTAAGCATTGGCTATTCAGAATAAATAGGGCTTTTCTTTCCAGTTACTTTTCATTACTTCACTGGAACAACCTCTTGTGCCTGTGAGATTGATTACATGTCTCAAACTTAGTTTAGATATTAATCAATCTCAGCAACCACTTATTGTTTCCTGTAGCATAATGCAGTAAAAATTGTCCTTTAATTGCAACTAATGAAAGTTACCTGCAGTGAAAGTGAATATATGCCACTGGAAAATGACTTCGTTTAGAGGGCAGCAAATGCAAATATGAACTATCTTTATGATGCACAGGCACAATTAGAAGTGAATATGTAAATTACCAGTGGCAGCTTCCTGCTATGCTCAGCTATTTGATGTCAACATTAGCTGTGAATGTTTCAATTTATTTGGTCATAATCATCATAATATCACAGTATTTTTCTGGCCAGTGTGTTTCCTAAAGGATTGGGGACTTTTAAACACTGTCTTGTAATAAACGCATACTTACTCAGTATTAAAACTGTTTCTAACATTTTTAGAAATAATTCTGAGTGTGAAGTGGGCTAGTTAATGTTTGCCATTGCTTCTCTTTAAATGTCTAATCCTTCAGCCTGCATCTGACATGTTTGTACTTCTCAAAATTTCTTCGTTGTATCAGGTGGCACTTATCTAGGTTTTTACATCAACTGGAAGACATCTCATAACTAGACATCTTCACTGATACACTGAGGAAAAAAAAAATTAATACTGCTCTGACTGCAAAAGAGATCAAGATGCTATTTTACATGGAAGATGTAGTATAGACACCTCACTGTACTGTATGTGAAATTTGTAGTTAAGGTTCCCCTTGTAATGCTTTGCTTTCAGTTGCTGATACCTTTCAGTCTTAATTTAGCCCTAGTAGCATATATTTCTATTTCAGACTTCTTTTTTTTTTTTTCACCCTTTGGGGATTTTGTGAGAAGGAAACAAGGAGAAATGCTTTCTATTGAATCCATTACAAATATTTCAGTAGAGAGGTTAAAGCTCCAGCTGCTCTATATTTTGAATGAGGACTTTCAAGTTTGGCAAAAGACCATACTCGGGGACATACCTCCTGCTCTTCCTGAGAAAACCTGACAACCTTTAGTTAATTCCTAAATTTCTAAAAGCAATATACTTATATACTCTATGCAGAGTTTTTATGAGTTAAGATACATCCACTGAGGAACGGGGCTATGCTGATGATGTTTCACTGTGCGTTGCACTGGCCAAGGGATTTTCTCAGCATTTATTTTTTTGAATACACAGTATCACTGTGATGGGTAATGGTACAGTGGGTTTGTGTCCACTGGAACCTGGAATATGACAGCTGGATGAATTCTAGGACATGAGATAGTGGAGAGGCTTGCAGGAGCCAGAAAGAAGGGGCATGTACAGGTGTGAAAGAGGAGAAGAAGAGTAGGTCAGGAGGAACTATGATGAGATGCCTATTGTTTAGGTATGTGCTGTAACAGGATGGGCTGATCATGGCTGAGAACAGGCAGGCTGAGGAGAGCACTGAAAAACTAGAGACACTTCCCACATGGGACATAGACTTGGTGTCAGGAACCTACCTTCTCTCATTTTCTCACAATAGCTACAAAATTCGCAGAAAACTGTGGACTACAGTCTACAATCATTGGCAGTTACTCCTGCTATGTAAAGGTCATTTGCTGTAGATCTGAAAAGCTAAATCCTGATGTTGGCACTGATGACCACACAGTGAACTCTCAGCAGGTTGAAACAATATATTGGCCCGTTAATTATCTGGTGAGTGCCACCATCCTACGGCCTCATAGACAACGTAATACTTGGCTGGGTATCATCACACAGGCTAATAAAGGGGATAGGACCTTTTTTATCCTATAAATTTGTTGAAACAGACTCTCTTTTGAAAACTCCTTTGGTTTGCACTGGAAGAAAAAATGTTTTGTCAAAAAGAATTAAGTGGAATGTCTTTGCTCAAATGGCTAATGTACATAATTTTTAATTATTTTTATTGTGTGGCCTAAAAAGTTCCTTATCTCATTTCAGATAAAATAATTCAGTATTGAAACGCTTTCTTGTTCTGCATTAGGAAAAGAGCAGCAAATCTGACATATGGTACCTCATTCGAAAACATTATGTCTTCATATCTGAAAAAGTCTCATCTCAGTTAACTCTTAGTGTTATTTACAATGGCCTCATGCTATAGTAGTCTATTAGAACAATAAAATTGCTATGAAGTGATTTTCCATTGCAGGTCTGTGGTGGATATAAACTACATCAACCTGTAACACAAGCCTATAGCTCAAGTTGTTCTGTCGCTGCAGTTCAGCTGAAAGCCAGGAGGTGTTGGTTGAAGTAGCAGCAAGTCAGTGACATCCCTGCTACCTGCCAGTGTGGTCACCACTGGCCATCACGCACCATGTTGGACTGGTAGCTACCAACCATCCCTTGGCACATGGTAGACACCTGCATTGTCTGGATCAGAGTATCACTTATTTTACCTCTTAACAAATAGTAGTAAGAGTTAGCAAATAACTATGAGAATATTGTGTGTATCAGTAGAAGATATTAATAGGAAAGCCTAGCAGGTCATCCAGTCCATCTCTTGAATATGGCAAAGTTGTCCCTTGTATTTCATAGTCCAACTTTTTGTGCTGTCTAAATATGCCCACTGAAAACAGCCCAGAGCTTCCAATACATCAGCTGTCAGACTGTTCCACAGCCTGCTACGGTCCTGCACAACTTGTGCAATGCTAACGGTGACACTGCCATTTGACTTTTCACAGATTTGCATACAAATGTACTTTTCAAAGGTTTAGTGAAGCCACAGGGGAATATATTTATTTATAAGTGCCCAGGAATAAGGGTCACAGTGGCAATCTAACAATTCATGGTTAATCCATCGCTAGGGCTTATTCACAAAATAGATTGTGTAAATTACGCTGTCCCATACATAACCATTTTTGTATGAAAGTTTTTAATCGAATAAAAAGAAGTATTTTGTCTCAAAGTACTTACAAGCTGCACAAGATAAAATAAGCAAAAAGGCTTATTCGTTGTGAAACGAGGGGTTTCCTATGCAGGGTAATACCAAAACAATTATATCCATTTATAATTAAGGCATTAATGTGTGTCAGAAATCTCACAATGGTGAGCTGGTTTTGTGTGTTTAACCCGTCCAAAGCAGATCTCTCGTCATTTATGTTCTGAATTTGTGTAGGAAAACTTCAAAATAATCAAATAACACGTTTTGCCTTCAGCTGGCATTGTATTTATTTATTAAAGTGATACACCAGTTACCTTACATTATAATGGCTAAAATTGCAAACTCTACTTGATATGACTTGTATTTCTTAACTTTCTGTGTTGGTTAGTAGGAAGAGATTTAGTCACAAGAGAGTTTGTTTTTGTATAAATCAGTAATCTGAAAGCTAAATTCAGGACACAAAGGCAATATATGTCTCTGATTTTAGCTGGAGGATTGGTATGAATAGTATTTCTTCCTTATTTCTATTCCTGACATTTAGAAATCTGTTTTGATATTTGTTAATATTACTCAATAATTAATCCAGGATAATTCAGCATATCTTCTCCTACTAATTAAAGTTATTTGGTTTTGCTCAACCATTTCTCAACCTCACACACATGGAAAGGACAGGAATTTGTTTACCATAAAACATGCTGCCATGTTTATTATTCAGGGAGGGCCACATCAGATGAATCAAATTTTGTCACAGCAGCATTAAATAATTGATCCTATCTACCTACCTAATCCAGATGTTTAGGACACACCTGCCTTCTGTATGGGTGTGAATGAATGAGCCTGTCTACCTCATTAATACAGAAGCACCAATAAAGCAAAAAGTGTGCTCCAGCAGGACAGAAATACTTGTTACCGTATCACTCAAGTGCTTCAGCTCAGCTGCGGGAGCCTGGTTCTTCACTATGGGATGGTGTAACTAACCCTGGTGGCAACACCAACTATGCCGTGTCCATAGAGGTTTGTTGAAACATCTGCATCCATGCAAAAGGCTTGTGCTGGCACAGTTTTGTAACCAAGGCTTGGCCATCCTCACACAGCCTCTCCAAGACAAATCTGTAGTGAGGATTTGTAAGAAAGTTTAAACTCTTTAATCGAGCCTGGTTTATTCTGGCTGAAACAGGTAGAAAAGCATTTATGAGAGCAGCTCTGGAGGCAGATCAGAAGGCAGCAATCAGCAGCTGTGGATGTGCAGGAGGTGGTCACGTCTTCATCCATCTCCCAAGTAGCTGGCAGGGAATGTGTGAATGCAGCCTGTGTCCATGGAAAGAGGTTTGAAACTGTATTTACTTTATTAAAATGTAATTTAACACTATCAATTAAAAGGGTGTAAAACTTGAAAATTATTCATTTGTGTCTACTTTGGTTTTAATTCCCAGCCTTCGACTGAAGGAGGAATTAAGTTTCACTAACAGGATGAGTTGACATCCTTGTTCTAGCATCATTCTGCTCTTTTGAGTAGTACCTGATCTATGAGGTAGTCTGATAAATGAAGATATTTTGTGCACACATGGTATGCACTTTAGAGAGCTTCAGTGTGTTAATGAACTGCTCTGAATATGGTGGGCCCCACCAGGAAGCACATATTAATATAATTTGAGGCACATGCGAAGGAGATTCTGATGTGAGGGAGTAAGGATGGTCTCTGGGAACAGAAGAGGACTTGTGGGTGATGTGATGGTTGGAGGCCATCTTGGGCATAGTGATCATGAAATGATCAAGTTTTCAATGCTTGGTGAAATAAGGAGGGGGTCAGCAAAACTGCCACCTTCGACTTCTGTAAGGTAGACTTTGGCCTGTTTAGAGGCCCCGTTGATGGAGTTCCTGCAAAGGCAGCTCTGGAGGGCAAAGGCTGGACATTCTTCAAGAAGGAAATCTTAAAGTCACAGGAGCAGGCTGTCCCCATGTGCTGAAAGATGAGCTGGTGGGAGAGAAGACCGGCCTGGCTGAACAGACAGCTTTGGTTGGAACTCAGGAAAAAAAGTAGAGTATAATTACGACCTTTGGAAGAAGGAGCAGGCAAGTCAGGAGGACTACAAGGGTGTCATGAGGTTATGGAGCAAGAAAATTAGAAGGGGCAAAGTCCAACTGGAACTTGAAATGGCTACTGCCATAGAAGACAATAAAAATGTTTATATAAAAACACTAGCAACAAAAGGAGGGCTAAGAAGAATCTCCATTATTTAGTGGATGTGGGGAGAAACATAGTGACAAAGGATGAGGAAAAGGCTGAGGTACTTAACGCCTTCTTTGCTTCAGTCTTTAATAGTAAGACCAGCTATTATCTGTGTACCCAGCACCCTGAGCTGGAAGACAGAGACAGGGAGCAGAATGAAGGCCCCATAATCCAAGGGGCCAGTTCTGTTTAATATCTTTATCAGTTATCTGGACAAGGGGATTGAGTGCACCCTCAGTAAATTTGCAGACAACACCAAGTTGGGTGGGAGTGTTGATCTGCTGGAGGGTAGGAAGGCTCTAATGAGGGATCTGGACCAGCTGGATCAGTGGGCTGAGGCAACTTGTATGGGGTTCAACAAGGCCAAGTGCCAGGTCCTGCATCTGGGTCACAACAACCCCATGCAGTGCTACAGGTTCAGGGAAGAGTGGTTGGAAAGCTGCTTGGTGGAAAAGGACCTGGGGGTGTTGCTCAATAGCCGGCTGAACAGGAGCCAGCAGTGTGCCCAGGTGGCCAAAAAGGCCAACAGCATCCTGGCTTGTATCAAGAAGAGTGTGTCCAGCAGGACTAAGGAAGTGATTGTCCCCTCACCAGTGAGACCCCACCTCTAATCCTGTGCTCAGTTTTGGGTCCCTCACTACAAGNAGGAGGCTGTAGCATGGAGGGGGTTGGTCTCTTCTCCCAAGTAGCAAGTGATAGGATGAGAGGAGATGGCCTCAAGTTGCACCAGGGGAGGTTTAGATTGGATATCAGGAAAAAAATTCTTCACAGAAAGGGTTGTCAGGCATTGGAACAGGCTGCCCAGGGGACTGGTTGAGTTACCATCCCTGGAGGTGTTTAAAAGACATGTAGATGTGGCACTTAGGGACATGGTTTAGTGGTGGACTTGGAAGTGCAAAGTTTATGGTTGGACTCAATAATATTAAAGGTCTTTTCCAACCTAAACAATTCTATGACTCTATGATTCCTTTTGGAATGAATGAACACGTACCACAGAGCTGCTTTCTAGGGTGGGCATGAGTCTCCATTTACTTTTAATAAAACTATTTTAAATAAGTGTGTTTTCTCAAGTCATTCCCAGTCCCTTTTCTATGCCTTTTTTCAGGTAAAATTACCAGATCAGTTGATTTGGGGACTTATCCTTCTTATTTGTATCCTAAATTTCCCATTTCAAGACATGTAAGACAACTTCATATTTTCAATATTGGAGGTCAAAAGTGTAATTGTTATATCATTTTTGTTGGTAGTTATTCTGTTATCTTTATTTCCCTATACCAATTATGCCGCATAGATTCTTTAATGAAATATACCACAGTGATGTTTCGGTGTTGCAGATGACGGCATCCAGCAAACATTAAACTCTTTCATGATGATTTAGAAAATGTTCATCTGAGTCTTACCAAGACTTCAAATCTGAGTCAAGAAATAAGGGTAATGGCAGGTGGCAGAAGAAAAACACAAGGCCAGAATTCCTGGCAGCCAAGGGCTCCACCTTGGAAATGTACACAGGACTTAATTATACTGTTGTGAAACCAGTGGGATGCTCAGGATGTTGCGCTTTTAACATGTGCATAATCACAGACTTAGTCAGCGCATCTGGTATTTTATCTTCAAAAGACGCGTAATGGGGCTGTGGTTACAGTGGTTTAGTCTCTGTTTTGTGAATGGCTCTCGTTCCTTCCTCTGCCCCCTGTGCAGTTTTGGATTTGTTTATGCAGAAGAGAGGGGGAACTGTGGTGGGAGCCGGGTCAGAAGCTTGTGCAGCCAGGAGAGCGCCCACTGCCACGTGAGCCACAGCACGACCCACCTAACCCAGGCAGGAATGGGCTCTCCAGTCTCTTCTTTTGATCTGTTTAAAACTAATATTTTGCTTTGACCAACAGTTCATGATGTATTAATCAATTTCATATATAACTTCATTACTTTATATATTATATATGTACAAATATATGTGTATGAGGTTGCTCATTGTATAGTTTCCTGTATTACAAACCAGAAATACATTCCTGTACTTTCTCCAAAGATTTAATTTTTTTTTAACTTTTTGAAAAATAAAGTTAGTAAATAGTGCCCACAGTACATTTATCACGACACAGAAATTTAGACTTTGGGACAGATAACCCTAATAATCAAAAGCTTTACTTTTTAAGAATTTCAGGGGCTTTTTAGAACTACCATACAAAGAATGAGAAAGCACTTCAAAAGTTTTAAAGTGAAAAATGAACAACAACTCCCTCCAGGAAAGGTTAGAAACAGGATTGAGCTGCTTATAATGCATGATTTGCTAAGGTAGCTGCCAGACATTTATCCCAAGGGTTCATACAAGTCAAAGGTAATCTGCAAAGAAATGTGTAGCTCCCTTTAAAAAAAAACAACTTAGAAATTTGGAGGCCCTTCCATCTACAGGATTTCAAACAGACAGTGAAACAGTAAAATACCAGGAGAGTGAACAGAGCTACAAAAAGAGATCTTTAATCACAGTGTTTTAAACCCATTTTTTTATTTACATTAAAAGGAAAACCAAGAGAGATCTAGTTATCTGCAGGTTCTAAATTTAGATTTCTTAAATCAGTGTGTACAGATTAATCACATCTAATGAGCCACCAAAGAGCACTATGGACTGTTAATATTCACTCTCAGTCAGTTTTCATACATTGGAGAAGCTCCAGAGCACTGAAAGAAGGCAAAGGTTGTGCCAATATAGAAAAAAAGATATATAGGTATTGTAGTCCTATCAGCTTAATATTGATCCCAAGTATAAGACAGAATGACTGATAGGAAATTCCACTAAGAAAGAATTAAAGAAAGATAATTTAATTAATGCAACCAATACGAATGCATAGAGAAGTATGTGTATATTCAGGATAACTTTATGTTCTTTTCTGTGAGAATACAAGTTTGATAGATGTAATTCTGTCGTAGAAATGTATTTATACTTCTGTAAAATATCTGACTGCATAAAATTTTGATCTAGAAACTGCATAAAAACATTTTAAATTAGATTATTTTAGCAGAAAATCATTATGGTGCATATTAAATAAATGGCTAATAGACTTCAAATGTGGTCATAAAGGGTATACTGACCTTGACTCCTTGTTGTTTTATGTATTTTGAATAAACTACAAGAAAACAATAAAATCACTAAAATCACTGCTGATAAAATTTGAACAGAGCACAGTGATAAGGAGAGTGACAAATAATCAAAAGAACAGACTGACATGATAGAGTAATCTGATAAACTTGTTGTGAAACCAGCATAACTGACTACAACAAAATACAGTTCCATTATTCTGAATAAAAGCTTTAAGAGTACACACCTATAACGTGGGCCCTCAGCTACAGCAGGGTAAGAGGATTCTGTGCTTTGAGGCCTTCGTCCACCTCTGCATCTAAAGGGCCAATGAATTCTGGGCATACAAATGAGAATGTTGAGTTTGGAGGCGGTGGTGCCCAAGTGCTTTATTGCCTCTGACATTAACACAAGTATTACTGCGGCGTTGTACCTGGCAGTAGTATCTATGATTCAAGAAAGATGTTAAAATATTGGAAAGACATAAGAATGAAAGAATGAATTAACTGAAGTGAAAGTGTCAGTTAATTCAATTTGAAATAAAGGAAATCAAGAGGTTGCTTGACTTCTATTTATAAGGATTCATAGGATTATTGGAGAACCCTTCAGGAGGATAATAGTGACCTCTCTAATCCAGCAAACAAAACTACAGGAAGATTAAAAACTGATAATAAAAGCTAGGCAAACAAATAGGGCACATTTTGTTTTTCTGTTTTTTTTTTTTCTGGGGTGGGGGGGAGTGTCTTTTTATTTTTTTTTGGTATGGCAAATTTGTAGTATTAACTTTTGTTCTCAGGATGTTTGAAAGTGATCTATCTGACACTGAAGACTTGGGCTTTTTAATGTGTACATTTTAGGTTAAAGACTTATAATGCCTCCCAAAACTGCCCTCTATTAGATCACTCAGCGGACAGACTCCAATGTCACTGTTGTCACAGTGATGTGGCAGCCCAGCTTCCCACTTAGTTTAGGCCTGCATTTCTATCTTTATCTGCGGCAGAGTGACTTGAACTGTAAACCCCTCTGTTTAGGTGCATTCAAAGACTTACGTGGATTCAGTAATAATTTTTATTTCATACAGCTCAACTGTCCCCGTTTCTTGGGTTTTTTCTTTTAAATGAATGGTAATTTACTTAGAAAACTATTCAGCAGGTTCTTTGATTTTTTTTTCTACTTTTTGGAGAACAAGAACTGGCAGCTGTCTTTCCTCAATAACCTTTCCAGCATTTACAGAATCTTTGATATTAAACTTCTCATGCAGAACTTATGTTATAGTAACCAGAACACTTTAGTGCAAAGGAAAGTAAAAACAAACAAACAAACAAACAAATAACACTTCAAACATTTCATTTCCTACATTTTAATCCATCCCATTTATCCATCCAATAATTTTCTGCTTAAGAATTCTCTGGCTAAGAATTAATTGTCTGTTTTAAATGGGAAAACCAAGAAGGCTCTGGTCTTGAGATGCTGTACATTGCTGTAGTTCACCTGTCTCCCTCACCTCAGTGAAGCAGACAGGCCTTATCACCCCAAAACTCTGAAGCAAAGATGGCTCCTTCATTTCAGCTGAGCAGAAACGACCTAACACTATAAACTGAAGCAGTTCCTGACTGTCAGATTTCTCTCTCAATAAAGCTTCCCAGATAAACTTCCTTGGATAATGTCCAGTACCAGACCTGACCTGCAGATGAGAGTGAGAAAGCCATGATTTATAGCTGGAAAAAGTGTCCAGCTGGCACTGATTTCTGAGGAAGTCGGATTTTTCTCTAGGACTCCTCCAGCAACAGGGATGGGTGACTACGGGAATAGTAACAAAGTGATGGTCCTGTGCTGAGAGACCCAGTTAAACTCACTCTTAAATCCTGACAGCTTGTTTGTTGGAGGACGCACTCCAGTAATTAACCCTTAATCTGTTAGATTACATTGTTGAAACCCATTAACTAAAACCACAGTGGTATATTTTCTACCTGAATAAATATCTCAAATGACAGATGTGGGCCTGAAAACACTTGAGTTCAGGTATCTTTCCCAGTTATATTCCAGGTTTTGCACACCGGTAAACGTGTGTCATGAAAACATTTCTACAGAGTTTGAGGTTCTTAGGGACATGGTTTTTAGGGAGATGGTTTTTAGGGACATGCTAGAGTTAGGTTAGGTTATGGTTGGACTCGATGATCCTGAGGGTCTCTTTCAACTGAAATGATTCTATGATTCTAAGTCATTTTTCAGATTTGCTAGAAAGAATGATAACCTTCCTTTGCTAGAATTTTAACAGAACACACATAAACTAAGAGTGTTCTGGTTTTTTCCCTTACAGATATGAAAAAGAAAAATCACAAGAGCTGTCTGGCTATAAATATACCATTGCATAAGCACATTAATATGATACAGTCACAGTATTTTGTTTGCTATTCCCAAGAGGCAAATTACACAAGGATAGGCTTCTAAAAGTTTAGCAGCAGTAGTTGTGAAGATAAGAAGCACAAATGTCAAAACAGAAATAATATACCAGACAGCTACATTTTTCAGATTCAAATTCTGCTCATTTGCATTATGAGAATGTGTAACACCATAAATATCCCCAAATCAGCCAAGTAAATCCAAATTTAGATCACTGTAAATGACAGCACAATTTGACCTCCAGATACTGTGTTTTTTACTGAAGGGAAAAGAACAAGTATTTGTTACGAGCTGTCTGCTGCTCTTGTTTATAATATGACACAGTTCGTCATTGCTGCAAGATGAAACTACATACTTTTCAAAGCTCATTTCATGGCTGTGTAAGGGAACAGGATTTTTAAAATGTTCTTTCTAGAATATGCTAAATCTGGACAATTCTGTTATAACTATCTGCTGGCTCTACAAGAATAATACCTTGAGGCAATAAGAAAAACTGAACTTTATTAAAAATTTCATAAAATAAATGAGTAGTAAGCTTGGAGAAAAAAAAGAGGGGCTTAAGGCACAATATGGCACTGCATTACACTTTAGACCTGCAAAGATTTTAATATAAACCTGTAAGAGGTTTTGACTTCATAAGCACTGTATAGTTCAATGCAAAGTCAAATGCTGCTAAATGTCTTTGCAAGTGTGGTCGTATTTTGTTCTTCAAAAAGCATTGTATGAAACAGATCTAAACTTATACTTTTGTTACGGCATCTTCTTTTTTGAAATATGTGACAAGTGGGGAGGCATGGGGGGAGACAAAAATGCCGCTCAAAATATTGATTACCGAAAGAGCTGAGATACCTGAACAGCTCAAAAGAGATTTGAAATGGGATATATTACCTTTAATGCCTTTGACAACATAGAGCCTGATCCTTAGGCAAAGCAGCTGCCGTTAATAGTGGTTAAGAATAATTCCATTACTTAATCCCCAACTGTGAAATGACTTGGTATTTCTAGTTGAGTTATTAAGGGGTGTATCTGAACCTCACAAGGAAACTTCCACCCCCAAAAGCATTCTTGCTTTTGTCAAACTGGTCCTTTGCCCAAAGGGCTTTTCATGAAGAACAGGGATTGGCCTACATAGGTGGATAAAATTCAGCTGCTGGTAGACAAATAATTCTCTTTCTCCAGAGCTGTTGATTTGGACACAAATATCCTTCATCATTTCATTAAAAAAATCCTGTAAGTAAATGCCATTTGATACCTTAGCCTTTCTTTTGTAAACAATGTAGAAAACTACTCCTTATGAAAAGCTCTACCCTTCTTAGACAACAACTTTCCATTCTTCATCAGCATGTAGATTTGACTTAGAAATTGTAATGCTAATTTAGTTCTTCATAATTATGACTATTAGGTTTTAAATAATTCATTCTCCCTCCCTGCTGGATTATATACTTCAAAAAGTAAGCTTTGCTAAAATTACATGCTCTTGGATCTGGTAGCTTACAGAACTTGCTCATAATGCATATGAGACCATGGTCTACTTTCTTAAGAACCATTTAAAAATACTTCTGTAAAATACAGTCGTATGATTCAGACCCTTGAGGGAGCAATAGGCATAATTGACTCCAGTTTCTGCTTTTCACTTGCATAATTTAACTGACTCCTGTGTCCCTCAAGTAAAATGAAGGTGCTCTTCAAGCCGGACTGGGGCGTAGCTTGGCACTGGATGTAACTGCTAGAAAACTAAGGCAGACCTGGGACACAAACGAGAACAACCTGAAGGGACAGTGGCAGCTTAAACACAGCACAAAATGAGGATCGTAAGGCAGTTCGGTACATGAGACTTTGACAGACTGTCCTGTGCCATAACACCACTGGACTTGATAACCGTCCCTAATCTATCTGTGAAGGACAGGTCCAAGGTTACACTCAGGCTCATGCTTGTCTGCCTTTTCTCCAACATGCCTTAAGTGTACTCCTTCAGGGACCACAACAGCATGCTTCCATGCAAGATTTTTAAGTGTCAACACTGCCAGGAATGCCTCATATTAGCAATTCACAGGCTCTCCATAAGTAGTTTGTGAAATACAAAGTGAAGAGAAGTGTGAGAACAGCAAAGCACTGAGATATGTGAAGTGTCACACATTGTGCTTGCTGCCAAATCACACTGGTAGCAGAGTACCATGGCCTCCTCTCTCTCACACCTCAGCTGAGGGGCATCACTGGCCAGTCTTTCTATCACAGTTCCCAATGTTCAGCTTCTCACACATTGGATCAAAAAAAAGAATAAGAGCTTGTCATACTTATAATTGCTTTTGAGGCTGCTCTTGTGGAGCAATACAAACACAGCCCAGTTCAACACAGAGGTTATAATTAGATTTTACAAGCATGTGGTCATTCCCAACAGGTAGTCAGCACACGACAGAGAAACGTCATATAAATTTGTTCCCTAAAGAATGGAGTCCAGATCCTCAGCTTGAGATAAAGCTGTAGATCCACTCCTGTATGCTGCAACAGATTAGAGGATCTCCTTTATTACCTGTACTCCACATTTGGTTATTGTTAAGCCTACATGGAAGTCACTGCAATGAGAATGCAAAATGTATGCACAGGGACAGCTGATAGCAATGCTAATTAGTATTATGTAGTATAAGCATTTAAACAGTCATTTGTGCTAAGTTCACACATGCTCACCATGCTCAAAATCTGTCTCTCATTTCCTATTCCATCCTTGTCTCAGGGCATGATGGTACTGACTATTTTGGGTTACTTCAAGCGCTTCATTCTGGATCTGCAGATCTCACACTCTCACACATCTTCAGTGCAAAGAGGGAAGCTTCTGTTTCTGCACACAGCCATTAAATAGGTTGTCCTTTACATCTCTTTTAAAGCCTACTTCCAGTGAAAGTCTGGCAACGTTCATTATAAAAATGCAGACTGCATTTCTCTTAAATCAATTAAAATGGCATATGTCATTATCGATTTTCTCAGGTAAATAGAATTTACACATCAGCTGGCCTCACAAGAGGTCCTTAATGTTTTTATTACTTTTTTTTGCAATTAACTCCTCGCATGCTCAAAGAATCCATATTTATACAGAGACCCACTTATCTTCAAACAAACACTTCCCTTTGATCTGAGCTTGTCATTCCTACCTTCATGGATAAAAAATCTGATAGATCTTAGTACGTAGCCCACAAGAGCTTTAGAAATCTAACACTCAGAACAAAAAATTCAGAGAAATTCATGTGTAACGTTCACGTGAGTGGAGCAGTGGTGTTCATAACAGGTTCATCATTTGCCCGGTGCAGGGAATCGTGTTTGAACACCTCTGGAACTGTCAGCTTCTCTCCAGCAAAGCTCTCCCTGCTCCGCTGGTTGCTGAGCTTGTGGAATGTACCAGCTCAGCAAAGCAGGGGCTGATCTCTAATTCCCTCTCTCTGGAGCTTTTCTTTCCCACCAGAGGGCATATACTCTGAGCAGACAACTGCCTTCAGAGGACTCTAAAACATATATTGTGTACTAGATAAACGAGCTGACTTGAATGCCAAGAGTTTGTACTCGATTCTATTCAAAGGGGCTATTAATTCATCCTGTTGCTCACTGGGTAAATTATTCCACTTGCTACAAAAGCAGTTGGTTTAGCATACTTTTGTTTGACTTCGTACAGCGCTGGACACACAGTGCTTTTGAATAAGGCCATTCATTTATTTAGCTACCACGCAGGCTGGTGGTTCTGTACTGGTATTCACCTCGTCCCTGAACTCCATGGAAATAGTTACTCCCTGGGTGCCAGGCTTTTAAAACGTCATGCCTAGAGTTTTAATGTAAATAGAAGTCGTTAAAGCTGTTATAAAAATGTGTGACTACAGTGGTAATTTAGGTGAATTATGTGGTGTGGGCAGGCGGACAGCTGTGAGGGGAGGAACAGCAAAGCGGATTGCTGCAGTGCTGGGGAATCTCCCGATGATAACTCAGGTCCATAAAACGGGCAGAACATGGCACGTTCTGAAATGTTATCATGCAATTGTAGCAATACAAGCAGGGAAGAGAAAGGGTAAGGAGAGGAGGAAAGCAGAGAGAAATAAAACGGGGACGGGGGGAAAGAGAGAACCGCTTCCTCAGGGAGAAACTCCCCAGGATCTGCGCTTCCGCAGCTTCTCAGGCCCGAGGACCGAACTGGCCACCACCCAGAGCAGCGCTGGAAGACCAGAAGGGACAGGCCGGCCCAGCGGCTCCTCCCCGCCCCCAGCTCGGACACGCTTGTGGCGAACGGCGCTTTACGCGTGGCCGCTATTTCCTACCCCTCGCAGCAGGGGGAGGAAGAGGAGAAGGCGCTGAGCGGTGGCGGGCGGCGGGGACACTTGTGAGGGCCCGCCGGGGCGCCCGAGGGGCGCGGCGGGCGGACTCCGTTTCCCGGCGTGCTCCTGGCGGCCTCAGGGCGGGGCGAGGGCCGGGCCGTGCCGGGCGCCGCTGTGGGAGACAACATGGGCGCCTGAAGCCGGAGCGCAGGTGGGGGTGGGCTGTCCGCTGGGCGGAGGGTGCTGTGGGCCGCGCTCGGCCTGCGGAGTGAGGCCGGTCCGAGGTGCTGGGCGGGCTGTGCTGCAGGGCAGGGCTGGGGGATCGAGGCGGCGGCCGCCGGGCGCGGCAGGGACCGGGCACCCCGGAGGCCGGGCACCCCGCCCTGCTGCCGCCGGGGCTGGCTGCGGGTGGCCCGGCGCCTCTCAGCCCCCCTCCCGTGCAGTCGGCTGCAGGCGCCGCGACAAGGGAGGCTGAGTTGAGCCCGCCCCGCCGGACGCGGCCCGGTGGCCGAGCAGGAGGCGGCGGGCGGTGAGGGGACGGGGACATGGCGGAGACCGGCTCCGTGCACGCCACCAGGTTCGAGGCGGCCGTGAAGGTGATCCAGAGCCTGCCCAAAAATGGTGAGTGCGGTCTGGGGCGCGGCGAGGGGAAGGCCGGGGGCATCGGTCGGGGCCTGGCTGCCCGGCTGGCACCTGCTGCGCGGGCAGGGCCCGGGGGCAGGGGAGGCGAGGCCCCTCTCCTGCCGCTGCCTCCGAGGCGAGCGGCCCCGGGCATGGGTGGCGGCGCAGCGGGCTGGGGCGGCAGGGCCGGCCCGGGCTGGGTGCCCGTCAGCAGGCCAAGGCTGGAGAGCCGCTTGGAAACCGCGGTCTTAGTGCTGCCGCAGCCTCGCCTGGAGAAGCGGCGGTTCGGGGGCTTCAAGGCCACGACAGAAGTTCCTCGTTCAGGTGCCGGGAGGAGGGGTCGCTCAGCACCCCTGGCCGCGCTGCGGGGAGCGCCGGGCAAGGGCCGCAGCCTCCCCGAAGCCCTGAAAGGGCTCTGACGGCTTGGGAGCTGTCGTCATGAGTTCTCGCTGCTGAGAGAGTTAACAGGAGAAAAAAAAATCAGACGTGTCTTTTTGATGAGAGTAAGGAAAAAAGTTGGTTATTGCATACATCATTCATTCCAGTGTAGTAAAACGGGGTTTGTTGAGATAGTAACATAAAGATCACAGTAAACTTTTCCTAATGACTAGAACTGAACCTCAAAGCGTTTGATTTAATGGATTGGCTATGAACCTTCCCTGCCAGCTGTTAGAGTTTTGTATTTACGTTTCGTACCTCTACAAAAGTGTGTTCCACAAGATAGAAGAGAAAAACGGGAGAAAAAGTGAAACTGTTGAAGTGCTGTCAAATACACAAAGTAAACAAAATCAGTGTGAAGAGCTGTGTTTTGGGTAAAGTGACTTGCAAGATACTTTGTTTACTGGGAACCGAAACTAGCCCATTAAACTGAGTGAAAGGACGCTTGCTTTCATGGAATCACAGAATGATAGGGATTGGAAAGGACCTTTATGTTCCTTTTTTTTTTTTTAATTAGAGTTGTAGATTCTGACCTTCGAAGTAGTAGAGGTTATAGCCCCTTAAACTCAATCTGAAACTTGCTGTTTGTAAAGTAAATATTGTCAATGGTGCTGGTTTGTGGTAGATGAAGTGAAGATGTTCTCCAGTGAGTTAAATTGTACTGCTGTGAATCAGGCTGTAATAAACTACAGGCTGTTTTCTCGCAAAAATACTGAACTTGTAAAATACTTGTTAATGATTACAATTTAATTGTATCTTAAAATGCTTTCAATAGGTTCATTCCAGCCAACGAATGAAATGATGCTCAAGTTCTATAGCTTTTATAAGCAAGCAACTCAAGGACCCTGTAACATTCCACGACCTGGATTTTGGGATCCAATTGGTAGATATAAATGGTAACTTTTAATGAGTTGTTGTTTCTTTTTATTTTGGTTTTGTGTGCTCGGAGTGAAGATCTTTAGAAGAGTGGCACTTGAATAAAAAGTTTAATGAGTTTATTTCTCTTCTAAAAAAAGGAGCATTCACAACCTTTGGTGCTTGAATTTTTCTGTCTTCTGTTCCAGCGTTCTAGCTCAGATAATTTGTAACTTCTCAAAATTGCAGGTGAAAACTTTCCCTCAGGTTCTGCAGGTGGACAGGTTTTTCTTGGTCAAGCACCATCATGGCACCTCTGCAGTGTTTATCCTATGTTGTAGAATGGGACTGTAGGTGCTCTGCAGAATGAGTGATGTGGTTGAGTGTCTGGAATTCTTCCTTCTCAAGTTCTCGTGAATGATGTGAGCCTGAAGTAAATAAGTGCTTATTGGCAGCCATTGATATAGCTTCCAGCTCTTGTGGAGAGATCTGGTGTCTTTCTGGTTTGTATGCTCAGTGACAGGGCTTCCCACTGTCTGTATTTTCCTTGTGTTGGGAAGACTTGTGATTCACCACATTACTAAGATCTGTTTGAAAATCCATATGAGTGCTTTGCTTATTTTAGTAACGATTTGTCCTGAAGAACAAGTATTGTTGCTCTCCTTATGGTCATGATGGTCTTGAGATCTGTAAAATGATTCCTTTGACTGTCTGTTTGTTTGTTTGTTTGTTTTACCTCCCTCCCCAGTCTCCCCAAGTCAGGGTGGAGGCAGTGGGGGTGTCCTTACAGAGGACTAGGGCAGTAGGCTTCCACTCACCTAGTTGGTTGTACCTGAATGTGAGCCACCAACCTTGGGGTTTTGCTCTAAGTGGGACAAATACTCTGTCAAGGGGAAGGGACAGTGTCCAATCAAGTGCAAGGCTGAGTAAGGAAATGTTTTATTCTAGTCTGTGTTGTGACAGATTCCTTGTGCAATACTTATAAATTTGATTGGAGTTTTCTGAGTTGGAGAGGGGAAGATTTATTTTTTTTTTTTTTTTCGGTCATAAGTAGCTGCTGTGGTAACTGGGGCTGATGATTAAACTATTTGCCTACTAGACTGATCTGTCCTTCCCCAGTTGCTAAACTCTAAAAGGACAGATTTTTCTTGTAGCCAGTTCTATCTTGCTGACAACTGTTTGCAGGTGCTGGCTAAAGTGTCTGTGCCTGTTCTTTTTCTGTAGCACAGGGTCTTAAAAAAATCACCCTAATCAAAGGGGAAATGTGTGTGTCTCATATTTGGGCTTGTTAACCACTTAACAGGTACAAGATCGTAGCTGGTCAGTGAGGAACTCTTCAGCCCCCAGCCTGTTCAGCTTGTTCCTTCTTTGTTCATGTACCACTGTGTGATTATCCTACCTAGCAAATTATATATTTGGACTTCAAATGGGAAAATAGTTGTGAATCGTTGTTGCGTTTTATTTGTAACACAGAAACTTTGGTCATTATGTAACTGACCTACTTAAGGCCAGGCTGAAAAAATGCAGTAGGCCTTGAAGATACTGAAAATGTATATGGCTTTCTTTCCTAGGGATGCTTGGAGTGCGCTGGGAGACATGTCCAAAGAAGAAGCCATGATAGCCTATGTTGAAGAAATGAAAAAGGTAAGTTTACTAATGAGTGGAAGGGATCCTCTAGAACAAATGTTCCAGAAACAAATTAGGGAACATGAGGAGGTTCTTGCTGACTACTGCTGTCAAAGCTCCGAATGAGCTATTCCTTATGTGAACTGTTATATTTCACTACTATGCTGTTTGGCCTGTGGGGAGAATACAATTATGTAGTTCCTTCCAAACTTATAGAATTTGGGTTGTTTTCAGAGAAACATGAGCGCTCTAGCTGATACGAAGCTTAAATGGCAGAGCTAAAGAAGGTGAATTATTGAAATAATAGTAAAGAGGGAAGTGAGGAAAACAGTGGAACTTAAAAGTACAATAGAGAAAGGCAGGTTTACTGCAAGCTGCCTTAGTTCTCAGAGTGGAGAGAAGTGATCCTTATATTGGAAAGGAAAAAAACAACCCTCCAGGAGGACTTCAGGAGCAAGAGTCTCACTCTCATGCCTGGAGACATGAGTGTAATGAAATAGGTAAACTTAATCATTGATTTTTCAAGAAGAACCTGGCAACCTGAATTTTCTGGACTTGTCATGAAAATATTTATTGTATGTTACAGTTGCAGTCAGTTAGAATTGAGTAATTAGGTCGGTCTGTTGTGGAATAAATGTGTAACTTGTAAACAACTGTAATTACTCTATTAAGCAAGAATTGCAGCATTAACTAAAGTAAACATTCAGAATTAAAGTTGCTTGCGTTTTATTAACTAACCCTTTTCACTGAAGCTCTTCTAGGTGGCCTTTCCAGTTTAAAGATTATTTACTGTCAATCTGGATTAAAGTATAATTATAATGTATTATTATAATGAGATTAGCATCAAGGAGAGAAAACATAAGTTCTACTCTGAATATGCTTGCTTTTCTCCTAGGCCGCTATCTTGACATTGAACTTTTTACATGTTTAGTGATGAATACAACAAAAACTCTTGCTAGCCAAGGAGCTTGAGTCTGACTACTGTTCTTTTTCCTGTCTGTAATTTTTGTAATTCAGATCTTGCTAGTATTACTGTAGCTGCTTTAAAATGAAAAATAAACAACTTCAGAAAACACAGGAAACCAAATATTATTAATTTGGTCCAAAATCCCACTAAATTTTAATAATTCCTTTTAAATGTGTACCACAAGATTTAGTGCTTCATTTCAAATTTTGGATTCAAAATGTGTTAATACTTCAGTAGAGTACCTTATTTTTTTTTCACCACAGTAATTAGTTTATTCAGGACACTAAAAGTGAATGAAACTGCAATGTTTGTTCAAAAAACACCCCTAGTAAGCCTTCTCTGAGGAAGTCTACTTGACCCGAATGAAGCACAAATGTTCTGCTTCTGTCCAGATTACATGTAGGGATTGGAGAGCAAATGCCTTCTTGCCTTGCTCAGCTTTGAAACTGGGGAATCTGTTTGCCCTGCTGTGGTGCTGTTTCAGCTCTTGCATTTGAAATACAAGCTTCAGCTTTTCAACCCGGTTGACTGTACTTAAAATGGCAATGGAAGTGCATTTCAAATGGATCCACGGGGTTGTTCTATCAGCACATACTGCACTAATCCTTGTGTTACTGTGGGCATTCCGCTGTTGCACAAGTAACTATGTCTAAGGGGGGCAAAAAAACACCTTGTAAACTTGTTTGGTTTTTTCCTCCCTTCATATGGTAGCCTTGAAAATCACAGCTGTTGAGGAGTGTGTCTGGATGAGGTTTTGAGGTGCTTGTGGGAAATGACCAAACACATCTTACTCTTAACTAAGCTGAATCCTATTTCAGATGCATGTTTTTTAAGGTTAATTTATCTTCCAAGTAGCATTTCTGAAATTTTGTATTGCTATTCTGTTTAAACTACTTTACACTTCAGATACATTGTTTTATTGTATTAGAAATAAACGCTATCTTAGAATAAATAAGTGTTAACACTATATGATGTTTCTAGTTTAAAATGAGTCTTCCTATATTAATTGTCTGGCATCCAAAGAAAACAATAATTCAGGGTACATAATAACTTATTTTCCACTTTCAAATTTTAAGATTGCATATTATACTTAGTGGCTATATAAGTAAGCAATATATTTTGTTTGTGAAACTATTTTCTCTTTTCTTGCTGGCAATTAAAAACTCTAACAAACTGTGTGGTAAGATTCTAAGAATTGCTCCAAGTTGCAGACAGTATACTGAGGTCTGTTTAGAATAGATGAAGAACACTTATGTGCAGACGTCATAGACATGCACATATGAAAGTTTACAGTGCAGACTATAGACGTAAAGACATAGCAAATACACATGTTATTCTAGAATAGGTTTATTGTTTCTCTCAATGCTATTGAAGCTAAAAATAATGAAATAAAAAAAGTCACAAAACTGTCCTGTCTTTGCTTCATACACAGCACTGTTTTCTGAGCACTGAGCTTTTCTCTCTAACACATACAGAATGAATTATATACGCTGAATAGATTAGAAGTGGCAATGAAACTACAGTTTGACAGGATTGTTGTCTCTTGGTATCCTTGATTGGTTCGCAAGTGTTGACTTGTTACCTGCTGGCCTGCCTGGAGCTCCTGCTTTGTGCAGTAATGCTGTAGCTTTTGCTTCTGCTGCTTAGTGACGTACTTGGTGCCTTTGAGCAGCATGTTCTGTGGTGACTTGTACCTCCATCTGTTGCTTTCTTGCTGCACTTCTCGGGGAGGAGGTAAAGTGTAACTGTTAGCTTGCTTCTACCTGAGTCTTCCTATATCTATTACCTCTTTTAAAAAACAATAATAATAAAAAAGCAGAGGATGAAGGAGGATCAAAGCTGTCAGCATAAATTTTGGCTGAAATGACTTAAACTAGAATGGGAAAATAATATCGCATGCTTTTAAAATAATATTAAGTCATTAAATCTCTTCTGTTTAATCTATTTTAGACTTAAGATTTTGTGTTCCTATCAGATGACCAAAAGTATTTGGTTTGTAATTTAAAATCACTAAACTTTTTTCAAAGGAAGAGCTCCAAATTGCTTCAAGAGCAGAACTTGGTTCTAGTTTGCTGCTCTTCTGGCTTTGTACTGTCCCAGTTTTGCTGTATTCTGTTTTGTTGTTTGGGTTTAGATGGACCCAGTAGGGCACTTCTAATCTGCTCCTTACATTCCATTTGAGATGGCAGAGTTTGACAAATATGAAGAATCCTCTAAGAAAAAAAAGTCTTTTGGTTTCATTTTCTCAGTGGGGAGACTTGTCTATAAAATAAATTGCATCAGATAACAGCAGCCTGTTGAACTTTGAGTTGGTTTAGTTTGAAATTGCTGAAATAACAGATTCCAAGGTCTACTAATGCTGTGCTGAGGCTGTCCTTCAGTGGTGGCAAATGCATGAGCTCTCCCTTCTCTTCACCTAAAAAAAAGTTAATACAGCCAATTAAGGCTCTTGTTTGGTAAATCAGTTTTATGTTGTTTACCTTTAATTTCAAAGAGTAAAATATGAGAATAACATGTTAAGTGATGTGTTTTACAATGACCAGCAGTTAGTAAAATGAGTTGAATGTGTTGTTGAAATGCTGTTTCATAAGGTGCTCCGTATTTTGGACTTGTACAGATTCTTGAGAGTATGCCAATGACGGACAAAGTTGAAGAATTGCTACAAGTAATAGGCCCGTTCTATGAAATAGTAGAAGATAAAAAGAACAGAGGATCTGACCTAACCTCAGGTTCGGACAAGTAACTTCCTTTATACTACTAATAACCACAACTCCAGATTTTTTTGGGCTTGATTTCTGTACATGATTTTAAAGCTAAATGTTGCATCTTTCTGTTCATTCTCTTTACCGTATGGCAGTTCAAATGGAGAAAGTCTCTAAGTATTTGGAAGGTAGGAATAATAAATTATCTGTAAGTCCCTTCCGTTGTTCTGTTGCTATAGTAATGTCCTGCTAACCCTTGTGACTTCTGGGCTTGCCACTTTGTTAGGCTGGATTTTGTTTTATTTTGCTTCTGAGGTACAAAACAAAGTTTAACCCAGGAAGTTGTGTGTTTAGTCCATGTCTACAGGCTTTTTGAGCTGCTGAAGCAAGCCTCTTCCTCAAAAAAGGAGAGTATTTAAAACAAACACCCTCTCCAACTAAACCTAGTTTCTGCTTTTCCATTAATAAAGGGAACGATTCTCTGAAATGTGTACTGCTACATCTTGGTGTAGCTGTGGATATCAAACTGCATGCAGAGCTGGTAATCCAGCTCTGTCATCTAATTTAAAAAAAAAATCCACAATCAAACCCCATCTTTTTTTAATCATAGTTTCTCTAATACATACAGAATATAAGATGGGTTCATGAAACTTGCAAGTTAAGTTTTCTGAGGCTCAACTTCATGAAGGACATATCTATTTAAACATCGTAAATCTCTGACAAGTGGCAAACCTGGTGGTGTCATAGCTGCATAAAAATCAGTGTGGTGATTTTTATTTAGCAATACCATTGTGAGAACATTTTTACAATAACAGTTATTATGTTACAGGTAATGTGCTCATAATGTTGTAGCATAAGGCTTACAGTTATTTGAATGTCTTAAAATTATAGTTAAAAATCGAAATGCAACAGGGCAAAACTTGAAACAATTTTTAAAAACCAAACCATTTCACAAATTAGTTGTTTTAATGTGTTTAGGACATAGGAGTCAGTTGGTTAAGTTGCCTCTTGTATATGCAGTTTTTTCCCCCACCTTAAGGGAACATAGTTTTGATTTTGCTTTTGGTATCAAGTCTCAAAGAAACAGAAATAGCTTTTCATTGTTTTTGAGGAAAGGAAATGGTAGAAGTTTTTAAATGGCCATTTTGAAAGCTATGTGACTTTTCTCAACTAAAATTTGTATGCTTCATGTCTGGGACTTAATGAGCTTGCATGACAGCTGGATTGACAGGCAAGATTGTGAAAGTATCAGTAGATTCAGGTCAGTGATCTGTGTAATAAGGATTTACTTGGACGTGGTGTCTGGCGTAGTGCCAAAAGCCACCACTTAAAAAAGTGCCTTATCTAGGCAAACAGAATAACACAAGTTAAACCATACCTGTTTCAATAACAAATTTTGTATACTTTTTTTTTTTTTTAAGAGGCAGCTTAAACATAAGGCAGTGTAAGTAAAACAGAATAGCAAATTTCAGCTTTATCTTGTTCTGTCAGTGTTGCAATAAATCTGGCAATGTGTCATCGTTCATACAGTTTAAAGCAGCAACACCTAATTATGTCACAGTGAATTAAGACAGAATTTTCACAGAGTCCATTGTATATTCTGACTTTACCATTGGATTTAAGACTTTGAAACCCTTTCTTCAGCACTCTTGGCACTTCCCCAATTAAAAGTGAAGCTGAAAATAATAATTATTGTTTACAGTACAGGTCTCAAAATTTTTCACACAAGTATGGAAGCATGAAGTACCTTCAGTCTTCCAGATACATGCTAAAGAATAAAACCAATCTGCCCAAGTCTGTGTTTGAGATGGTACAGCCACTCTCTGTGGCTTCTGTTGTGGAAGGTGGTTTTTCATGGGTGGGCAATTGGTATATTCTGGAAACTGAGGCCCATCTCTTGCTTCATACTGTACTCCTCCCATCTTCCGGCCCATTCTGTTGTGTGTTCACCTTTCATGCTTCTTCATCAGATTTTAGTCTGTGTGTAGGTAATTGTCTAATTGTTTAAGAATTGCATGCCACTTCCTCAAAATCAAGAGTATTCTTGAATTAGTTGAAGAGACTGTTTGGAAGTTTAGTGTACCTCAGCTATGGCTGGTGTATTGTCTCTAGCAGATACACTTCAACAGCAAAGTGTAGCCTTTTAAAATTGCGTTTTTACTTGTTGTGGTTTCATTGAAAATGTTAAATATAAACCATTGAAATACTGTCTACCTGAATAAAGAGAGCCACAAGCTCTACTGAATGAATAACACCAAAACCTGACATGCCAGCATTAAAATGACTTGTAACATCTACTAGACAACTAGGACAAACTTGCTGGATCTGTGGGTTACGAATATCCAGACTTGGATGACTTGGTAATGGAAGGAAAGTAGAGAATTCCCTCCAGTAGGCTGAGCAAATCTGAGGGGTATTTCAAAAGCCTGTAACCCAGGTAGTTTTTTGAAAGCTCATCCTGCAGCTGTGTGTGAAGCTTAGGTTCTCTGCAAAGTTCAATCAGTAGTCTCTTTCTGACAGGTATGAAGTACCTTTTTACAGAAAAAATCATTGATGAATTATTTTCAGGTACATAAAATACTAGACATCAAAGAAGAAAGTGGGCTCTTAGGCATCATAGTGCTGCAGAAGAGAATAGGGAACTGTTACAGAAGGACCCTTTTGTTTGCAGCTGCTGGAAGAGTAGAGGGAGGACTGTCAGGTAAGGTGAGGGGGTGCTTTAGAAGAGCAACCTTTTAATGTTTTGCATTTGCTAAGAAACACACAAGAATTCGATGTCCAAGCCAATGCTACAAAGGCAGAGAATTTTCGAAATACTATTGCTCAGTGAATTAGAAACTTTCAGAATGGGCATTCAAGCTTTCTTGTTATGTTATATCTGAAGAAGCCAAAGGTGGGCTAGAATTGGCACCCTACTGATCTGATACTTGGTGAAATATTGAGAGTTTCAGAGCCAACTTATCCCTCTGAATGTTTCCTTGAGAATGTGTGTGGATGTTTTCTTAGTTCTGAATGCAAGTAAATCCGAAGCGGGGCAAGAAAATCCCCGCCTGACAGGCCCACACTGCGTTATTTCAACAACTAAGCAAAGTATCTGGAAATTGTTCACAAGTTCTTCAGTAGAATTTTCCTGCGTAATGTCTCTACTTTGTGACAAGGCATTTCATCTGTTTTGAAATCCTACTAAATAAAGATGACCCTTTGCTTTTATGCTGAGTAATAGTACTCTTTGTAAGCCTTTGTGAAGACTGAATGTTGCCTCCGGTAATGACAGGTTATGTACTGTGGAAAGATTCAGCATTTTAATATTCCTAACCTTTGTCATCCTGCTGAGTGTTTTTCTTCTGAAAAGTGTGCTTCCAGCTGCGTTGCAGTTGGACCAAATGAAGTCCTGTTGAAGGAAGGTGACTCGTCCTGGTGAATGTGCTGCTTTGGGCAGTGCTGGTTGCACTGGAGCATCTTTGTGCCAGGAGCCCATACAGGGCACTGCTTCAGCAGCAGCTGCAGTGAATGGCACAAGTTGTCATGGCTCACAGGCGATACAGCTATTTAACAATTTCCTCAGTTTCTTCCTGCATTGGATATGGGAGCCAGGTTTAAGAGATGGTGTTCACAGAGGTCTGTGTGCTTTTGGAACACGCAAATACATGTAAACACTCCTATTTCAAATGCAGTAGTTAGTATAGGACGTAAGTAAGCTTCAAGGGGAGGATTGCACTTGAAGAAAGTGAGCCTGCTCTTAGTTATTACCTTCTGGTTAGAAACACTCTTCCTCTTAAAATGCAATATATTTTCCAGCTGTGCTTCTGTAGGATGTATATGATTAGTTTCTCTTTTCAAATAGTTTTCTTTTCTCAACGAGCTTCTCATGTTACTTTCAACATCTTTGTTTTGTAATGGACTATTTGGTGGACACTCTTCCTGCTTGTGTGTGGGTCTCTTCTGTGAAACACCTTCTGTTTGCTTCATAAGCTCACTTTTTCATTTATTTTTGACTTCAAGGATATTTGCTCAACGGATTTCCTTCCTTTTCCTTCCTCTCTTCTTCACTATGATTTTTAAGGAATTCAGTGTCTGAGAATCTTCTTAATGCTTTGTAAGAGAAGAGCCAAAATCTCTGTTACTCTGGAGTTGCTGTGCTTTAGTAGGGTATGTTGAATGGGTGGCAGCACGACAGCTAAGACATGCATAAAGGCAGGGCAAGCATGGGGCAAGAGGAGCTGGTGGGTGAGTGAGAGCGGTTTTTAAAATTCCCTGCTTTAAACTTTTTTTTTTCCTCTTTTACTTTCCAGTGATAAACTAATAGCTATAATCAAGGTTACAGATTATATTCAGGGAGGCTAGTGTGAAATTTACTATACAAATACTTTGTTAATATCTCAGTAGTTTAATAGTTAACCTTCAGAGCATCTAGAACATTCTCTGCAGTGTTTGCTGCAGGATGGGATTACTATAGGAGTAAGGGCTGGGCCAGCAAGTGCCAAAGTCAGTGGAGAGTCTCAATGACATGTGAATCAGTGTCAACAAGCTGTGGCTTGTCCTGTTGCCACATACACCTGCTCCAGGCTTTCCAGTTCAAATCTGAGCCTACTTGGTGATTTGACTTCAAACTGATGGTTTTATGGCAGTGCTATCTCACAATGTTGGAAATCAGGGCAGAGCGTCAGTTTAGCTCAAGCCTGAGGATATCAACAGCTCCTCTCTCATACAGAGTAGAAGAGAATTTATCACTGCAGGGTGAGCAGCAGAGTATCCAAATGTGAAAATGTAAGAATAAAAGTTGTTTCTTTCTAAGTGGAGGGAGCTAAGAGAAGCTTTCTTTCCATGAAAGGAAAAGCCTGACTGTAATCTGCTTTGTGCCTGATTGAGTGAACAGTAACAGTTTGTGTGTATAATTGCCCATTGGACCTGGATTTCTTTTTTCTTCCAGCCAGACAACAGTTCACTGCAAAAGTGAAAAGAAGTTGTCAAAAACTGTTCAAGTTTTGAGAATCTAGCAGATATACCTACTTGCTATAAAATGTTGATGTCTTACTTTTTAGAGGTCTCACTTGTAGTTAAGATCTTGTGATGAGAACCAAAACCCAGATTTCTCACAGCTCTGTTCTATAAAGAAGTAGTAGATAGAAGTATGGGAGGCTGGGGGAGAACAGATGTAGGTAGTCAAACCTTGATTGCTCTTAGAAAACTGCCCGGTGGGCATGGGTTGATATTGTATGCATAACTTTACCAAAAATAATAACTTACTCATAGCCTCTAAGGTGTATGGAAAAACCATCTGTGTTATCGGTGAGGCTGTGTTTAATATGGGCATCGTAAAAGGCTGTTCAACAGTTAGGCTTGGAATAGGTGCAGGAGACTATAATCGTAATGTTATTTCCTGTGTCTTATTTTTTTTGTACAGGGCAAAACAATTTTCGATTCAGGCTACAATGTTATAGACCAGAGTTTCTGAACTGTAGGTGACTCAGCAGTATGGTTTTCTGTTGCTTTCAAGCATAATTCAGTTTTCTTTATGGAGTTCTGAGTTCACAATGTTCATGTTTTGTTTTCTGGGACAGAACTCAAGAGCCTAACTCTACTTGCCATACAAAGTAAAAGTTCCAAATGTTGACTGTATCTCTTCTATACATAAGAGATCTTAGCAAGTCGTGTTAGTTGTCCCAGTGGGAAGTAGTACCAGACATGGGGACATCTTGGATCCTGGAATGCTCTTGCTATTCTTCCAAGTTACTATAAATATCTAAGCAGCAGCTATTCTTAGTGTTCGTTCTCACACGTGATTGCTGGCTATGGTGTTGGCAGTAAGTTGGCAAAGCCTGGCTCTGCTGGTCTCACTCACATGCACCGTGTGACTGAGCTGTGTGTGCTTGGTGGCCCTGTACTCTGGGTGTCTGGTGGCCTTGGTGGAACTACCTGCTGGTGCTGGGAATGACTGCAGGGCAGCTGCTCTCGGTCAGGAAATCCCAGGCAGGTCGTCTCTGCTGGCAGAAGGCTGAGGGTGACAGGAAGGAGGGAAATAGATCTAAGTCAACCCAAAAACTTGATAACCTCATTGATACAGAAAGTATTCTGAAAATTTAAGGTACTGGTGATATGGATGGAGGTGAAAAACCCCATAGACATTGAAAAGTGAAGTGTGAAGGTAGAGGATGAATAATCAGCAATCCTAAATACCATGCTTGCAAGTTAATATAAATGTGTAATAAGCTGCTATTGTCTGTGTTCTTATCCACAAACAATTGGTTTGATGTTTACAAATTGTAAATAAAGATATTCATATTTTTTATTGAATTGGGTTTTTTTTGAAATACACTCAAAAAGATGCCACTGTAACAGCTTGAAAAGCACATAAGCAGAGAGAGGAATGCTGACAAAGCAAGGCTGTAGTCTTTGGAGTATATTGAAAGAAAAATAAAAAGGAGGAGAGGTTCTTTTTCTCTGTTACAGTCAAGTTTTGGAAGACTGAACAACAAAAAAGGAAAACTGTACAGAGTAAGATTGGGCTCCTGTGATCTGTGTGCTCATGGAATACATTTTTCAGAGCACTTACACTTAATCCACTTAAAATTAAGTGATAAAATGGTGGTAAAGTAAGGAATTTTTCTGTTTCTATTTTTGACACACCCCTCTAAAATATCCTTTTATTTGTGATGGCAGCTTGTTTGTAGAACAGATGTTATAGAGAAGGCTTGGCCATTGGAAATCTTCTTTGTAGTGTGCTATATTGAAAAGAATGGAAGGAAATGAGAGTATAGAAACTCTTCTTCTAGCTAAAGAGCTTATTGCTCCCAGATGCTCACATAGAATCATAGAATAGTTTGGGTTGGAAGGGATCTTCAAAGGTCATCTAGTCCAACCCCCTGCAGTGAGCAGGGGCATCTTCAACCAGATCAGGTTGCTCAGAGCCCCGTCCAGCCTGGTCTTGAATGTTTCCAGGGATTGGGCATCAACCACCTCTCTGGGCAACCTGGGCCAGTGTTTCACCACCCTCATTGTAAAAAATTTCTTCCTTATGTCTAGCCTGAATCTCCCCACATTTAGTTTTAGATCATTACCCTTTGTTCTGTAGCTACAGGCCCTGCTAAAAAGTCTGTTCCCATCTTTCTTATAGGCCAAATTTAAGTATGGAAAGGCCACAAGAAGGTCTTCCTGGAGCCTTCTCTTCTCCAGGCTGGACAACCCCAACTCTCAGCCTGTCCTCACAGGAGAGTTGTTCCAGCTCTCTGATTGTTTCTGTGGCCTTCTCTGGCCCCTCTCCAACAGGTCCATGTCTTTCCTGCACCGAGGGCTCCAGAGCTGGACACAGGACTCCAGGTGGGGTCTCACCAGAGCGGAGCAGAGGGGCAGAATCACCTCCCTCGACCTGCTGTCCATGCTCCTTTTGATGCAGCCCAGCATACAATTGGCCTTCTGGGCTGCAAGTGCACATTGCTGGCTCATGTCTAATCTCTCACCCACCAGTACCCTCAAGTCCTTCTCAGCAGGGCTGCTCTCAATCCCTTCATCCCCCAGCCTGTGTTGATACCAGGTTGCCCCAGCCCAGGTACAGGACCTTGCACTTGGCCTTGTTGAGCCTCATGAGGTCCACATGGGCCCACTTCTCAAGCTTGTGGAGCATGTACCCCTCCTTCTCACTGTGCTCACTCCTTGTAGTATGGGAATGCATCAATTTCAAAAGAGGTGGAGATTTGTGCAAAAAGTGTGTTGGAAAGGGTGGAATGTGGTTGCGTAGTCTTGGAATTGAAGGAGGGAGCTTACTTGGATCTGTAACAAGCATGAGATGTCCAGCTGTCATGGCAAGGAAAGAATTCTGGTTACCTGATTGTCAAAACAATTTTGTACAGCCTATAATTCTCTCTGAGACTTTAACATTCTGACAGAGCTTGATTCTACTTAAGAGTGCAAATAGGTGGCCATAGAAGGTTATAAATGTAGGTCCCAGAAGTTTTTTAGTGGCTGAGATTTTGCTGCTATTGAACAGATAGTAAAATTATAGCATTTTGCAAAAGCACATCATTTTTTATTGAATGGTGATGGTGTACACAGCTATTTAAATGTTTTCTGATGTTTCATCTGCAGTTGTAGACTGTTTCCTGATCACTGCTATTTGCAGAGAATGAAAGAGGCTGTAAGATTTGCGTGAGGCTACTGTGTTGCACTAAGCCAAACATCAGTACAGCTCCAGCAGGGCATGTTAATTTTATATAGGAATTATGTGCCTGTTGAGAAAACCAAAAATACAAAACATTTGAGAAAAACCTGTTAGGCTAGGTTTTCTTTTTAAAACTACCCTCGAGCTGGGGCAGATCCACAGAGGCATTTAAGTTCCTAACTCCCATGTAAGTAACAAAAAATTGCCTGGAGATATGTGGGGAGTTAGAGATTGAATACATAGGTTTGAGAAACTTGTCCCTGTTATACAGGTCATTGAGAAGAATTGTAGTACTGCCTTTAAAGAAATATATTTAGAATCTCTCTCAGGAAATCTGTTCATAGAGCTGACACAATAAAATAACATCTGCTGAAAGTTTGTAGAGAGGCTGTGTCTGTTCTTCACATTCTTTCCACCTCACCGTTTTCTTTCTGTTTGCATATTGTTACTGTTACACAGGTCTTACTATATAGCATTTAAAAAAATCAGTGCAGGCTTTTACGGTATAATAGAACTGTACAGCTACAGAGCAGTACAGCTTTGATTTAGAAAACTGTCACAAATCTCACAGTTTGGTATTGTAGGCAGTGAGATGAAAATAAACCAAGAGGGATTCTGTAGTATTTATGCGAGGGCAACAGAAAAAGCTACCAACGTTTTGCCTGCAGTTGAAGTGGGTGCATGGAAAGAACACAGGGGTGGGTGGGATTAGCACAGAGCAAATAAGGTTTTAAAAGCTTGCTTGGCTCTTACCGTCATATTAAAAGGTACATTCCTGGGGAAGTAGCCATTAACCAGTTGGAGATGGACCCAATGAGCAGGGCAGTGTAAGGGTTCTGAGGCAAAGTACATGATTAAGCATGGTATTTCAAGTGGCCAAAACTCTGTACAATGCTGTGCGCTTCAGAGTCTGCATCAAAGCGATAACCTCTGTATGGTCTTGGGGAGCACTGTTGCTAAGAGTGACTTTGTGGAAGAAATAGTCTTGGTGGATTTCAGTTATTCAGGTGTCCTGTGGCACGATAACATAAATCTGTTACTGTAGATACTTTACCTGAGTTCCCCCTCTTTATTTAAATATATGAGATGTATCACTTGGAAGTTTCTCCAAATGAATAATCTCTTTACTGAAATTAAGAGAGAACATGCTTGAATGTTCAAAGACCTTCCCCTCAGAAAGAAAAAAAAAGCAAATCTTAGGAAGAAAGCTTATGGTATAGCTGGGGCTTTTTGCACTATCTTTGGCAGGGTGAGGAGGTTTACAGAGTTAGTTCACCTTCTTTCACAGCTCCTGGTCTTGTTGTTCCTATTTGTTCCCATGACTGGGTAGGACATGTGGATGATTGTGTCCCAACGCCCCTTTGTTTCGGAGGGAAGGGTGGTGCCCGCCTTACGTGCCAAGGAAGATATGTCTGTGCTTAATGCTTGTGCTGAGAGGACTTAACTGATATCTTACCTTCCTCGCACTACTGCTGCTCAGAAAACATCTCCAGAATTGGGTTTCACAATAAATGAGACATGCTTATGTAAAATAAACTGGAAATGCGTTGGGATTTTTATTTTGTGAAACAAATTTCTTTGCAAAGTGTTCTTCAGTGAGGAGAGAATGAGCATGTGTTTGCTGATGTTCTTGTAGTCTACAAGACAGACAATAGTTTTTCCAGTTCTCTTTTTACAATAAGGAAGCACTTTTTAAAATCTTCAAGTAAAAGTTGGATTAAATCCGTCAAAAATCGTGATGCAGAGTGTCCACAGAAAACTTTCTTGCCCTAAAACTAGGGTGAACAGTATATTTAACATAGTCATTATTTCTATACAAAAAGTTATTTTGCCTTTTTTTTTTTTTTTTTTTTTTTTTTTTTT
>VWYH01009153.1:547202-616953 GCA_013399365.1 Pampusana beccarii
CGTTATGGATAAGCTTTGAACCTGGAGGAATGTGGGAAGGCTCTTCATTGCAAGATTAAAGCAGAAACCCTCTAGCGCTAAATCAGCATGCAGCAAAGAAAGTAGCGGAGCTGGTTAGGCAACTCCAGTATAATTGGGTGTTATTTTGCTGCTTAACGTTAAGCCTAAACGTAAGAATTAATCTTTCAAGGTTCTGACAAGGGAATGTAGAAGTTATGCAAATGGAACGCTGTGGTGACAGTTAGACAGAATTCAGCCTTGGAGTCAACATGTAAACTGTGCGAGTGTCTCGCAGAAACTGTCCTCTCTTTGTACCTTAATCACTCTGCCCTAACAGAGGAGGCTTAAATGATCATCAGGATGTATTTTACCATATAGTTTTTACCAGTGGTGGTGAAATTGTCCCTTAAATTCTCCATATTTTTTAAGAATATTTACCTTGCAATTCTTTGTACGGAGTAAATTGTGATTCTTGGAGTGATCAGAGATGTGGAGAACAAGGATTTAGCAGTTCCTTTGTCTATTTCAAGATTAAAAAAAAATTATGTAATTAGACATGCAAACAAATGCTCTATGTATTTACTTCATCATCTTTTTCACTGAAATCAGAGAATTTATTTCCATGTGCCCTTTGCTAGATAAAGATCTGTATGAACTTGAGTCTTCTTACCACATCTTGCATCTGCTTGAATTGCTGCAGGAGAAGATGCATGGGGTATTGTGTTTACCATCTTCAGAATCCTGTTGCTCGCATTAAACAATGTTTCAAAATTTGCCTTTGAATTGAGAGCCATTTTGAAGCATTTCAGCCTAAAAGGGAACTTCTATAAAAATGCTGACGTCTGGGTTTAGCAGAACATGACCACACGGGTCCTTGATAATATATTGCTGCAGCTATACCATAAATATGGGTAATAAGTAGACTTGGTCTGAGACTTGGTAGTGGAAGTGGCCTGCTGTCCCCTGCCATCAGCCTTCCTCAGAGTCACTGAGAATCTCTTCACCAGCAGTCAGGTGCTCTGTGTTGAGCCACAAAAGAGAAACATTAAACCAATTAAGGAGGAGCTTACAGAAATAAAGCTGGCATTATTTGGCACATCTTTTTAATATGGGAATACTGTTGTAGAACTATGACTAGTAGTTGAGGCGGGGGGGGGGGTGTATGTTTGCTTCTTTTAAAATAAATCTTTTTTTTCCCTCCTTGGATTTTTTCTCAGACCTTAGTAATGTCATGAATTCCACTCCAAATATCAAGGCTGTGAATGGAAAAGCTGAAAGTAGCGATAGTGGAGCAGAATCAGAAGAAGAAGGGCTGCGTGAAGAGGAGGAAAAAGAACTGCAGCTAAATGGAAGGGGTATGTTTTCTGCACTTGGACAATTGTTTCGTTCAAATTTATTCTTAACCACCTGGCAGCAAATCCCAAAGGATCGTGAATGCTGTACTTCTTCAGGAGAATCAGATGCAAATATACATCGATGTGTGTGTGAAGAATGGCAGTGTCTCTACCTGCGTTATAAGATTTAGAACTAGTACAAATTTTGAGCAATGCCATACAATTTTTGACTCAGCTAGGAAGTTCTGTCAGTAGGCTAGCTAAAAGTCTTACATGCTGTATTGTTTTGGTTTGTGTTGCCAGTGCTGTTTGTAAGAGCTGTGAATGGCTATGTGAGCTGCAACAGTAGAACTGAAAATACTTTTTTTTTTCTTCAGAGAAAATAAAACAGAACTTTCAGTGAGATTTGTTTAGAGGATCCACAAAAACTTTTGAGAAATACCAGCATCAAGTGAAAAACAAATGAAATTACATATTTAGAATTCTGTACAGTTTTTTTCCTCCAAGGACATTAGGATAATTATTTGATGTATCAGAGAGACCTGCTTGGATTTGCTTATGTTTTAAATATCATCTGCTCTTTATGAAAATTAAATTTTATATTTACACTTTTTACAAGAACAAAACAATCCCTGCAAATGTGAATCTAAAAGCATTTATACATTTTGTTCTGCAGATACATTATACTTGCAGTCCATTAGAAAGTTAGCTACTTGAAGAAATATGTTATTTTAGGTGCGTAGTTTTCTATTTGCAAGGTTTTCTTGTTCTTTTACAGACTATAAGAATGTGAAAGCAGAATCGGTAGATGCTAAGGATTTGGCAAGTGTTGTTACCAATGGCTGTTACAAGGACAGCTTTATCCCAGATCTGCAGAATGACATCCAGACCAAATCTGCCCTGAATGGCTTGAACCCAGAGGAAGAAATAAAGAAAACAGAGCCAAGCCCAGAAGTAGCTAATAACAGTGCTCCCCAAGGTATTGTCCTTGCAAGACCATGCTTTCATTTGCACATGTTTTTCTTGGAAAATATTTATTTTCTAGAAAGCTTAATGCTGGGATTCAGAGACGAGAAATGGTGTCTTTCAGTTGTAGAAACCTGAAGAAAGAATACTAAAAAAAATCCCAAATTTAATACCAGTTTAAAATAAGGCTTTGTTTTAGGATCTTCTGTAAAAAGAGACAGGAATTCAGAGACAGGGAGGCCCAAAACCACAGAAATGCAATTGTTTTCTTTTAAATCATTATACTACCTATGCAAATACTATTTGCCTTTGAAAGCTAATTCGTAGTGAAATGAAAATCACTAATATCTTATTTGTCATTCTGAAAGGCTGAATATCTTGTAAGTACCAGTTTGTTGAAACAAATATTTCTAAATTTGTAATTTTAAAACTAACAGATAACTTTAGGCAAAACTGCTTTATACTGAGCTTAGGAAGGAGACTGTCATGAACAAGGTAAAATTAAAATTATCAACTTACAATGCAGAAATGCCAATATGAGGTATAGTTTTCCCATTAATAAAAGTTTTATATAATTCCTATGTTAGTATAACCTCTTTATTCAGAATCTAATTTTAAGATGACAACCGTAGGTAAAAGGGGCATGAGTTGAAGCTCACCTAGACGTTTTAACTCATTGCTTTACTCTTTGCCAGGGTTGACTCACGTTTCCAAAGCACATGTGTGTGTCTCCTTTCCATACAGGTGCAAATGAAGAGAATACTGAGGAGGCCTCAGCAACTCAGCACTTAACCAGTGACTCGGACAGTGAAGTTTATTGTGACTCTATGGAGCAACTTGGCCTAGAAGAGGTAGGGGCTCTTCTAAGCCTTAGCAGGTGGCCTGGAGGCTGGTGTCTCAAAGTAGCCTTGGTTTAACGAAGAGGGAGATGACAATGATTTCTGAGTTCTCTTTCACTTCTTCAGCCCTAATGGATCTCTCTGACTTTCATATGAAAGGTGGGCAACAACTCGCTGGCTCAGCTTTGACTTAATCTGTGCTCCTGCTCATGGTATTATGTCATAGTTGACTTACGGGTTTGGACCTCCTTCAGGGGACTTTGTACTCAAGCACCTGATTTCCTGATTCTGGGGAGGAATATATGAATGATGCATGGGATCAGAAAGACCAATAAGCACTCTGATATTGCATCGTTCTCTTGTCAAGCGATTTCCTGAGGATCTAGGGAATTCCTTTTAGCAAATCAAAATTTTACCCACTAATGAAGCATGTTGGGAAAGGTGATTTGGCTGAAGTGCTGCAAGCTCTCTTATCTACGTGATTTCCAAATCATCTTGTGTATTGTTTGAGCTTGTTTGAGACTCTTTAATTGAAGTGGGTGGATAATTTGTCAGTATTTCCCAACCTGCATGAGCAAAGTTTTAGTTTTGAACAAAATAATAAATGTTCAAGGATATGTAAATAAATATACAAATAGAACTATAGATGGATCAAGGCAAACCAGAAGAGGTTAATTTCAAGAAGTAAATACAGATTTCTATTGGAAAAGATGTATTATAGCAAACACTCTGTCCTTCAGTTCTGTTGATCCAGATTTATTGAACCGTTGTTTGACTAATGGGATTTTAGCAGCAGTTTTCATTTCTTTGCCCCTCCTTTTGGTTATATTTTGACTTTTTCATGGAGTGATTTTTCAGCTAGCTGGGGTCCCCAGTCTGCTTCAGCAGATGGTTGTGCAAGTGCTTGTCCTTGCCCTGAAAAAAGGATTGCTTGAGCCACCTTATGGCAATCCTGTCGCAGAATGTGTAATTGTGACCTGATCAACGCGTTTATCATCCGTTTTTAACATACTCCTACAGTACCACCGATTTTGAGTGAAAAGTTGACAAGATCCTGTGCTGTTTGTTTGGTGGGAGGTACAGGGTGCAGCCCAGCTGTTGTGAACAGGCTGATAATAAACGTGATCTTTGCCCTGAGTGTAAACGTCGCCTACTCAGGGTTGCTGACAGCACGGGACTTGTGGCAGGGCGGCTCACGAATCCGAGTTACGATGCCACATCACTGACTAGGGAGCAGAGCCAATTTTACCAGGGAAAACTGAACATTTTCAGATCTCAGTGTTCTATTTTAGTGATTACTGAGTATTACTATATGTTGGAAATGTCTAAAGTAATTCCAAGTGGTATCACTATTTCAAGGATGTCTAACATTTTCAATCTGAAACAGATATGTAGACAACAGTAAGCACATTCTACAGGAAAATACTAACTCCTGTTAAAAGAAAAGTCTTAATTATAGACAAATTATTTTCTTAAAGTGAAAGTAGAGATGATGCTTCTTCCTTTTTATTGGTTAACCATCACATTTTACAGAATTTAATGACTTGCTAATGTTAATTTGTAGCCCTTGGAGATCATCACATCACCTAAAGGATCTTTAAAGCATTCATCCCATGTCTTGGATGTAGATCACAGTCTTCTGTTAGAAAATACGGATTTTCCAAGGCATGCTTGCATGACTTATGGAAATACTGTAGAGGGAGCAGCTCAAGAACAAGGTGAAGTCAAGTGTGGAGGAGAAGATGGTAAAGCCAGTAACGGGGGACCTCACAAGGAGAAGAAAGGTGGAGAAAAAGTGGATTTCTACAATGTCAGAAGAGGGAGAGGTACTATGCAGCCTGCTTTTTGTTTTCTGCACTCTCCTGACTGCCATAAGTTACTGGTACCTGAGAAGCACTTGTCAACATTGTCCAGTAAGACAGTCATGCTTTATAGTGCTTCTTTGCTTCACAATAAAAATAGATAACAAAATCCTAATTACAATGGGTAGCAATCAGTTTTGCATTCAGAGTATTTATTTCATTCCTAATAAGTATTACAAAAGGATTTTCTTGTACTATGAAGATGTTGAATAAGCATATTGTCTTCTTCTGGTTTTGCTTACCTTAAACTCCAGCTGCTGTTTATAGCACCTGTCTGTTTAGAAATGTAATCTTCAAAACCTCTCTATCCATGGTAAGAGTTTCTTTACAAGTTACGTATTTATTTTTCAATGCATATGCATTTATACCTCTATGATGCCTTATTTGAAAAGGAAATGTATTAGTGACACATTGTTTTCTATATAATTGGAGTGTTAGCCACACCTTTGAGTGATTTTGGTACTGTCTGTTATGATTCTTGAAATTTAATGTTTCTTAATCACATAGCAGTCCAGATGTTCAATTTGTGTTGAAACTCTGCTCTTTTTAATTCCATAATACTTCTAATGCTGTCACCTAGGAGCAACACCATATTCTGGTGGAATGATCTGTAAATTCAAGGATAAAGTAGTTTTTTAGTACTAAAAAAACCAAAGGCCAGAATGTATATTATTTATAAATAATATGCCTTTTTGTATGGCACCTATAGGTGATCTAATGCAAAAATTAAAAAGAAAATCCAAATTACAGAATCATAGAAAATATATTTATGTTGAAAACTATTATGATGAACATATTGGAGGACTACACATTAGTTTAACCATCTCTCCTCTCTTTTGTTGTTTTACTTACATTTGCTACTTGCAGCAGCAAGGTGTTAGTTTAAAAGAGTATTGTAGGTTTCAAACAATTGTCTTCTCTCATCACTCTATTCCCATGTTCTTTGATTTCCAGCTGGAGATTGTGCCAAATGTAAAACACCCCTTGTACAACACAAATGTAAAACACCCAAATGTAAAACACATCTTTCTTTTTGCTAGGGCAGAATTTGCTCCTGAACTTGACTGGATGTGAATTAATCATTTTTTGCTCAATGTTTATGCAATTCCAGAACCTTGGATGATAGTGTCACATTGAGGCTGTAGGGAAACTTCTCAAGTGATGTTGCAGTAACCTCCCAGTGCTTTTGAACTGTCTGAAAATAGCCTGTGATGAGGAGTACCACATTCCGTTCAGGAGGGAGAAAATTCAGCTGTTAAAATCAAACATTTTTATTATAGTTGGTAGCCCATTCTGTGTTTTATTTGTCTTTTTATTTTCTCCCTCAACGTAGGGCACAGACTTCAGCCTGTAGGAGATGGTTCCCAAGGCGGACAGATGGGTGGTGGAGGGGACGGAGAGCGCTGGGGGTCAGACCGAGGACCCAGGGGCAGCCTCAATGAACAGATCGCAGTGGTGCTGATGCGATTGCAAGAAGACATGCAGAATGTCCTTCAGAGGTTGCATATGCTGGAGACGGTTACAGCATCACAGGTATTATTCACTGAAGTGATCTGATTACTTGTTATTACTTTTCCTTGGATATTTTAAAGCTTTTTCAGATTAAAATTTCAGACAATGTTTTCTTAAACTGTAAAGACACATCAGTTATAGTCTGTAGTTTATTCCAACTTAAAATTTCTTATTGGTACCTACTCTCAGGAACACAATTCAGGACTCTTGTACATGTGAGCAAAACCATACGTTTTGGTGTAGAAATTAACCATATATTATTTTACTGGTTTCTGATAAGACTAATTTTAGCTGTAGTTATTGATACACATTACACAGTCGCTATATGGAGTTTCCATAGTTGATGTTAATAATACATGATCCCAGATAATTTCTTCATCAGTAGATCTCAAAGCATTTTCAAAGGAAGAGAGAATTTATCTTAATCTTCCAGATTGGTAAATGTTTGCAGGCAGAACTTCAGATTCCATTTTTCAGTTAGCAGAAGACTTCATAGCATCCTTTCACCGCAAAGTAGTCCAGTTTTTTTTGACGTTTCATATCATACATACAAGATAGGTAGAAGAAGTCTTAAGCAGATGTAGATATTTATTGATACAGTTTCTTTTTTTCCTTCTGTTTCAATGGAAATACTGTACATTCAGGAGAATAGAATATGCTATGAATATAGTTGAAACAGCAACCTAAAAATGTTTGGTTTTGTTTGGCTGTTAATATATTTTGACCTACCTGAGAATGAGGGAGCTGTACAAGCAGTATCCTGTGGGACACATATCCTCCAAATCTAAGGCAGCCAGTGAAAAGGGTTTAATAAATGCCATGATTTTGCTCCGTCACAGCTATTGAAGAATCTGATGTTTGGATACAGATTGTTTTTTCTTTTTTTGCCTGAGCAACATATGAAGAAATAGTAAAAGATTCTTCCTCAGCAGTTCATGCTGTGCTTGCAACCCTCACCTAAAAAGAAACAGAAGCTTCCGTTTCACACTTACATAAATTAAGAAGGACCTAGAAAACTGACTGCTTTGGTTTTGTGAAAGCACCACAATAGTGTATGGGAAAAGTCTTGAAAAGTTCCTGGTACTTCTCATTTTCTGGATTGCCTGGAAGATCTGGAACACAGTATTCTCTTTTCTTCATGCTGTTAGACACGCCTGTAGCTACAGCTCAGGGCACACTAAACCAGTGCTTTGTGCCTTTGGAGAGACTAGTGTGGATAAACGCTTTTTCTTTCAAATTCAGCTGCTGGGATTTCTACTCTGGGTTGTAACTGCTGGGACTGGTCAAGAGTTGAGGAAGTTGCGAGGACACGTTGAGTGGGGGGTCCTTGAAAATCTGTAATTAGAGGTCCAGTAAGTGACACTTATTCATTTTTTAACACAAAGATGTGATAAAAATGCTATAAAGAGTAATGGAAACACGAGGGGTAAGTTGGAGACTAAGTGGTGAAAGGCAAGTTGCTTGGGGGTGGTCTGTTCCTTAAACTGTCATATACACAGATTGCAAAGCCTTTACAGGATGAAAAACTTAACATTCTCCTTTTGTGAAGCAGAAAAATTTTAATTGCAGTTTCCTTTTTATACTTACCAGCCTTTGTTTGTATTTAAAGGCAAAATCTGCGACACTACAGTCAAATGATCAGCCTGCCTCCTCTGTCAAGGTAAAAGAATGTTTCTTCTACTTGTAAAAAGCAGTGTGAATGGTGAAAAACATTGAGATTAATATTTTCTACCTAGCTCTTAGTATGTGCTTTCTGTATATTCTCTTCCTCGACTAGGAGATAAAAAATAACCTGTGTCTGAAGAAGTAATAGTAAGACCAGAAAGTGATAGTAAGACCAGAAAAAAAAAAAAAAAGATTAATTTAGTATTTTCTACTTTGATACTGTAACATTTCAGAAGTATACGTGTGGTATTCAATATGTGCACACAGATTGCTGACTGAATTTTTTGGTGTGTTTTCCTTAGAAACCATCATGGTGGCCCTTTGAAATTTCTCCTGGTATTTTAGCTTTTGCTGTTGTATGGCCGTTTATTGCCCAGTGGTTGGTACATGTGTATCTTCAAAGAAAGCGAAGGTAAAGATGTGCATTCAGTAGGGCACATATATTATATTTCATTTGTTTAAATCAATATGTAGTATATTGCTTTATTTAGAGAAGACTTAAACTACTGCCTTCATGCATAAGAAAAATGCAAAGGTACACTCAGTAAGGATTTACAGTGTATGTATATGAAACATCAGGTCAGTTCAAAATGGGGAGCTTGATAATCATTGCTTTGATAAATCCTGTTTCCTTGAGTTCCTTGTTTCAAGACATCTCTTGCTTAATGTTCCATTTTATTATTAGTGACTCATAGTTCTGAGGATGTGAAGCTAAAGGAGATTGTGCAGTAGGGTCCTTGGTATGGTTCTGATAGGAAAGTGTTTTTTTCAGTCCCAAAAACTGAAGCCAAATGTGCATCAAGAAATTTTGGAAGCTGGTAGCAATGTCTTCCATGAGCTGGGAATTCTGGGAAAAGACTTGTATAGTTTTCTTTGCCTTGAAAGTTTCTCAGCATAAGAAAGTATTGGTTAATTTGACTTTATATTTGGTATTGCTTTATATGTGGCAATTTAAGTTAAATCCGTGCATTATGATGCAGAATAAATAATTTCAGTGAGCGTACACAAGTGGTTGAGGCTGGATAGCTTGGAGGTGTCTCCGTGACGTTCTTTGACCCTCCCAGTATCTTCCTGAGCCATTTTCACTGCTTCCAGACTTCTTAGTCGCCTTGTGTCATGAGAATTTTTTTCCTATCTAATCCTTTGCGGAGTCCCATGTGTCACCTGTTTCTTATTTAACACTTATTAGCACCTTACTACAATATTTCCATAATGTCTATTTGTTTTGACTTCCTTCAGCTGAAGGACAGTTGTACTCTCATCTTACCTTGTCTCAACTGTCTAAATAAACATCAGAAGACCCAGTGAATGTTCTCTAGTTGGTACCTACTTACTTCAACCTCACATCTGACTTTGTTACCTTAGTATGATCTTAAGTTTTTTCTTCTCTGTCAGTCTGCAGAGTCTGCATATGTGTAGATCTTACTAGAATTAGCTTAAATTGTTCTAGCTGTTTAATGTTTGGAGGTTTCATGGTATAGTTTTCTCTCATATGGTAAATCACGAACACAGAATGGTTGTGGTTGGAAGGCACCTCTGGAGGTCCTCTGGTCCAGCCTCCCCGCACAAGCAGGAAAACCTACAGCCAGTTGCCCAGAACTGTGTCCAGATGATTTTCAAATGGCTCCAAGGAGGGAGACTCCACAGCCTCTCTGGACAACCTGTGCCAGTGCTCGTCTCTCCTCACAGGAGAGATGCTCCAGTCCCTTGACCATCTTCATGGCCCTTTGTTGGACTTCCTTCAGTACATTTGTGTCTCTCTTGTACCCAGAACTGGCCACAGCACTCTGGGTGTGGCCTCTCCAGTGCTGAGCAGAGGGAAAGGAGGGGGCAAGGGTCACGTCCCTCGACCTGCTGGGAGGGACAAGGCAGCCTGTGATACTGTTGGCTTTCTTTGCTGCAATGGCACGTTGCTGGCTCATGGTCAACTTGGTGTCCACCAGGACCTCAAGTCCTTTTCTGCTAAGCTGCTTCCCAGCTGGGCAGGCCCCAGCATGTGCTGATTGTGGCTGGGATTGTTCTTCCCTGGCGCTGGACTTTGCGCTTCCCCTTGTACTTCAGGAGGCTCCTGTCAGCCCGTTTTTCCATCCTGTCAAGGTCCCTCAGGATGGCAGCACCACCCTCTAGCGTATCAGCTGCTCCTCCCAGTTTTGTGTCATCTGCAAACTTGCTGAGGGTGCACTCTGCACCATCATCTGGATTATTATTAATGAACATGTTCAACAGAACTGGACCCAGTACTGACCCCGGCATCCACTGCTGATAGTGGCCTCCAGCCAGATCTGTCATGGATCAGCCCCCAGGGCCCAGCTCCTGGTGTTGTAGCCAATACAGTGTCCACAGCGGCCTCCGGTCTGGCCAGGAGTTGCCTTGTCTCCGGGCTGCCATCAGCTGCATTGACGTTACTTGCACTGTCTGATGAAACCAGAGATTTCACTGCTACAGCTTTTAGGCAGTTATACACATTTTTGTAATTTTCTGCCCTGGTAAATGGAGATTTCATCAGCAAGGACAAAGATTTTTAAAAGCAGTACAGTTTTTTTTAGTATCTTATGTGAAGCTCTTATGAACTTTAGTGTTGTTTAGCTAAGAGCTCTTGAATGGCCGTGTTCTTGCTGTCTCCCTGAATAGTGTGCTGTTCCTGTAAAGCTTGTTTTGATCACCCATTCTGGCCTCTGTAGCAACCTCAATCAATTCACAGCTTCAGTCAGAAATCAGCTTTTAGAAAAGTGCCCTTTCCAGCAATTTTTCTAATATATTGTAATGATTTAGAGCTTAAATGAACAATCAAATGGTACATTATTTTTACTCTGGGTTTGCCTAGCTTCAACTTTCATGTGTTGGATTTTTCCTAGATCTTTATCTATTGGACAAAGAGCATTGTGATGTGTTTTCCATGGGTACTTTATTGCTGTCCCCAGGTCATCTCTTAATCTCTTGCTCAAGCAAAACAGATGAAGCAACTGAAATCTCATTTTAAAGTTGTTTTCCAATCTTAGGATGGTTCTGATGGCTCTTTCCTGAATGCTCCACAGTTCATTAACATATGTTTTGAGCTCTGGACACCAGATTTGTACCACAGTCTACCAACAGTAGTACCAGTATCTATGAGACACAGAGACAGAATAGCCCCAGGTAGTCCTTGTTCGGTTTATTCATTCGTGGACTGTATTAAGATGAAATGAACTTTAAGAACAGAAGCAACTAAAGAAATTTCCATGTTCTTCAGCTTTCCTCTTTGTTTCTGTCTATTGGTAGACTTCTTCAGAATTTAAGGAGTATCTGCTTCTGTATCACCTCTCCATCTGGAGTTCCATCTCCTTCAGTAAGGGGTAGGAGGCTGATCAAGCACATTCAGAGAGAAAGTGGAATTGCAAAACAGGAGTCCTTCTCTGTTGTGCCTTTGCCAGCTTCAGCTTGTGCTCTCTGAAGGTGTGGAAGCTTTCAGGCAACAGCTGTGCAGGGTGCAGCTATTGACCACATCTATGTCCTCTTGGTTTTAAAATACACAAACTGTCCTGGAGCAGAAACCGGGAGTCTGTGCTGCTGTGTGAGGTTTCCTCATCATGGAGCTGTGACTCCTGCGCTCTTTAGCCCAGTGGAGCAAATTCCATGGCACTGGTGGTGAGAGGCCTTCTGCAGCCACAGCTCTGTCCTGAGCTCCTGTCCCCGGGAAGGGGCAGCTCAGCTCCCTCTTAGCGCCCTGCTGGGGGCTGTTCGGGCTGGTTTGGGTCTTCTGAGCCTCTTAACCTGTCTCATCCCTTTATAGGGAACCTAACGCTGAAAATCTGGGTACTCGTATTAGAACCTTCACTGAAGAAAGCTTGAAAACCTGAATCATAAGGGCTCTAAAACCAGATCACACATAGAAATATATTTTTATTAATAACCAAGAGTTGTTTAGTTTCAGCTCATGATTTGATAACATTCCGATTGCACATTTTCTAGAGTAGCTGGAAAACCAAGTGTTGTTCTGCTGTGAGCCAGCAAACCACTGACTGATGTGGTCAGGGACTGTTCTGAGGAATTTCATCTGTAGTTCCGAATTCTCAGTGATATTTTGTACTCCTCAGTGTAAGTTGTGCCAGTTCTGTAAACTTACAGATTGTTTTGTAACTTAAGAGGGCGAATTTTCAGGTATCTTGAAGCAGTGTTGTATTTCAATGACTGGAAATCATTCACATGTAACCTTGACTGATTTGTTTATTTAGACAAATGAAAAATCATCTCGTGAAGGGTCATTAAACTAATTTATTTGGTTCCTCTTTTAGAAAACTGAACTGAGAATTTGTGACTTTGCTTAAAGACTGCTAGAAGATGGCCCTGGAAAGGAATTCCGAATTCTCACAGAAACTCAGGATCTGGGATTATGTTCCTTCTGTTATAGTAATATTTTGTACTACCTTTGAGCTAAACATTTAAGGACTAACGTTATTGAAGCTTGAATAATTCACAGCTCCTAGGTTACAAGCAAAAGAAATTTAATAATTCCATCCTCAAAACCACATGAACATTAATTATTTTGGAATGTGCTTGTGGATGGGCCTTCAATAATTACTGGTCTTGCTGATGTCAGATGATGAAGAGAAGATCATCTTTGTAAAAGAATAAGTGAAAAATATGTAAAGCTGTCACTTTAATATAGAAATGATTTTACAATCGCAACATCCCTGCCTGTTTTTCCACAGAGTTACATGTAACTAAATGAAAGCACTAATAAAGTCAAATTCAATACATTGTAAGCTGTTGGAAAAACACGATATAGCTCTGAGGAATTCAACTGGTTATTTTTGCTGCTAAACCAATGTGGGGCAAACATCCCTGTAAATCGGTCAGAAGTGAAGCTGGATGCTTCACATCCTTTAAAATTGTAAAGGAGAGATTTGGGAATTGATATAGTCTTGCATGCTAGAGCCCTTAGTAACAGAGGGACTGTCAAATGTAAGTTTGGAAACTGTGTGTGGTACGAGGGATCCACCTAAAGAGGCTGCACCTTATATTTTTAACTTTGATAAAACAAGCTGTTGTCAACAAAAATACAGTTAACGGAAGGACAGTTTAAGCACAGGGTGCTTTAAAATTAGGTGAAAGCTAGCTCTGTAAGTATATCTCTAAGATTTTTGAAAAGCTCAATGCTCTGTGAGTTTTCTGTTGTTAGCTTATGTCAAATTAAATTAAGATTTAATCTAGCCCTAAACAGTTGTGGACTTTTTCCAACACACATTAGGAAAAGTATCAGTTTGTGGTATCTCCTTCTCCCTTATCCTTCTACTTCCTTTCACAACAAAACTTTTAAGCTAATTTTGGTGCTGATTTTTTTTTTCACTGAGTATTTATTAATCGTTCTACAGATAGAGTTATGACCTTGTGAAGTTTGCTTGATTAAAGCATGCTTTACTCTTTATTTAAAATAAATTAATATATAAGTTGCCTAAGTCTCTGGAAAAGGGAAATGCACTAAAATTAGACTTGACAGAAAACTAAGACATTCATTTGCTATAAGGAATTGCATCATAACATAACCCATGCTTAAGATCTGAATCTTCAGAAACGTCACCATATTATGGATGTGATTTCATTCTCTGTTTGGACTACATATTACAAATAATTCTTCAGGAAAGTTTATTTTCTGTCCTTCCTGAAAATCTTTTATACTTTGGTAAACATTTTTCATACAAGCTATACTGTATAAAAATGTAATCACAGAATTTAATGTTTATTTCACCAGAGCAATTTTAATCTTGTTTTTAGTTAAGTTTTTTTTAAAGAGTTATTTTCCCCTCTCCTGATTTTCTTATTGTAAAGCTGAATTAAAAAAAGGAAATCATCAGAGCCTCTTTGAAGACTGCTGTTTCATGTGCCAGAGACAAGCTTTGGCATGAGGTATACTGAAAACTCAGGTTTGAACAAAGCTTACGGTGGAAGGGAAGTTCTGCTGTGACCTAAAGCCATGGTGCCTGCAGCTTGAAGTCCCTGGAGTGATTGACTTATCATAGAATGATAGAAACTATTATACGGTAAGACTGCTCCAGCTTGAAGGTTTCTTTGACAAAAAGCCCCCTGCAGCAGCACGTCTCCTGACAGGATGCAGCACCCCAGAGTTCCCCCCTCACCTGTAGGTGTCTGGCTTCTAGAGATGGTACAGACCTTCCCAAAGGTACTTAACTGTTAACTTCCCCCTGAAATACATGTAGGCATTTGCCACCCTTGTTATTTATTCATGTTTCAATAAATCAATCCCTTAATATTTTGCATTTTATCTTGACCTTTCTTAATGTTTAGTAAGTGCTGTACAGTGGATGCCTTGGCTGGGCAGAAGAGCCTGCTGGCTCCATTATGAAGCAGCAGTTTCAGCCTTGAAGGTGTCATACAAAACATCATTTCAGAACCATTTACCTGGAACTCATAACTGAGCCTCAGCTACCAGCTCTGTCTCTAACTCACTAACTTGAACAGATTTCTAGTTAGCTGGTATTTCATCTTAAAGGTAAGGAAACATTATAATTTGCCCAGATACAATGAGATGCAGCATTAGCTTGGAGGAAGTGGCACAAGTAGGTCATAGAATTCTAGCAGGAGTGGAGAAGGTGCAGCCACCACAGAGGAACAGGCTCCCAGCAGGGCTTACAGACCACCTGAGGACCTCTTGTTCTCCTGCTTTTAGATACACAAATGTAACTTGTGATAAGGATTGCAGGAGGGTATTGGCAAGTGATGAGCTCAAGGGCACACAGACCTGGATTACAAAGTATTAGGGATTTCCCTGCTTGTGCTGGGGTAGGGGAAACAGTCAAGGTTTCTTTAAGTAAAATTCCACCCCTGCCCTCAGTAGAGTCAAAAGTATAAGACACATTAAAGACCAAAAAAAAAATTCAGAAGCAAGCAACAGCAATACTGCAGTGTGGTTTTTTTTTTAATATATATTTACACAAAGGTGTGCAAAGTAAATAGGAATTTTTTTGAGAACATCAAGTAGAACAGAAAATAATACATTTTACTATGGGAGTAACCCGTAGGTGAAAGCTGATCATGCTGAAACTGGAACCTACACACTCAAGAACATATGGCAGCATGTCAGTATCTCAGCCCTCAAACATTGCACAGTGTATAGGTTCACCTAACAGTAAGTTACTAGTAGCAGTAACTGTCTGCTACTGCTATTTCTGTTTAAGAAAGTGTGACAGCTGCTGATCTCCAGCTGGAGGGAAGTGTGCTAAGAGCTGTAATAGCAGATAAACTGTCTCCCAAGGTAACCTGGAGGCTACAGAGTTTATATTTAAGTTATGCACACAAAATTTAGGCCTTCACGAAACACCACGTAAAAGCGCAAATACTTGCCGGGTGATATTCTAATTCCACAGCTTCCAAGGACCAAAAGCTTTTGCCAGCTTACACTAATATTTGTAGTATATATATGTATTATAGCTTTTTGTACTCTTCCCTGTAGTATTTTCAAGTCAAGCAATAAGTGGGGCAAAACCAACAGGTTTAAGAGTTGACAGGGAATTGCATATTGAAGAATAAAGCTAGGATTCACCTTTTCAACAAAACACGGAAAACACCCCACCAAAGAAACCCAAACCAAACAAAACCACACTACAAATCCCAACACTCAACATGTGAAATTCAACTCCATGTTTGCTATGATCAGGATAAATACAAGATACTGATGCAAATGGGGTCTGCGAAGCCTTCAGTGCTAATTGTGCAGAATGTAACGGTTCCAGACAGCAGTGTAGTGGCAACTGTTTGCATTAAACATTGATTTGTCAGTTGGCCTATTTATTGTTCTACAGAATTTATGGGTTTTATTGCATTATGACACTGTGGTAGACAAATCATAGTTTTCTTTTAGAATAAGGTTTTTAGAAGAAACTTAAACCTCCTTATAAGAACAAAACAGTAAGTAAACAAGACTATGTGTAATGGTTGGATGTACTACCATGTCTAGCTCTAGATACACTAAAAATAGATCACCTAAAAAACTTCTGTGCAGTTCTGTGGTTCGTTGTAATTGGTTAAGAAAAAGTTGAGCTACAAGCTTACTTGATCCTTGCAGCTGATTAAGAATTATTTCAAGGGGTTAGAGGTTATCTTTAAAATGTCATACCACTGTCACTAACTTTTTTCCACCTTGAGGAGAATGTATTCTACTGCAAAATGGGAACAGGTTGTGACCATTTGTAAAGCACTGAAAACAAAAGGGCTGCTGGGTTGTTCAGTTTACATTATTTCTTAAGACATTTTTGGAATATTTTCTTCAGCCTGAAACTGAGATTCATTCTTGTTAGGCTAATTCTCTATTTCTAGTAATCTAGCTTAAGAAGAATGAATTGCATAAAATATCAGTGATTACTTAAAGTAAGGTATTCCTTCTCCCCCAGTTTATATATTCTAACTATACACAGGAAAACACTAAAGAACTTATATTCACAGAACATTGTCTGTGGATGCTGCTTCAGTAAAGTATTACATTTGACACTTTGCATCTTTTTCATGTAACATTAATTTCAGCAAGATTCAACAATTTAGGAGTTTTCTGAAACTGAAGTCTTTAGCAAAGGGAGTGAGAATCAGAGTGTGTTTTGCAACTTGCCAAGATTCTGTTTCACTATGTTTGAGTTATCACATCTAGAGCTGGGATTTGCCATTCGGAGCTGTTAAGAATTCACTCTTTCAGTCCTTCTAAGAAATTTCGTTTTCTCCAACCATTCCCATTCCTTTCCCAGCTACCCAGGGGCCAGCAGGAAGCCCAGCAGACACTGCTCAGAATTCCATCAATAAATCTCATCTTCCAGGAAGCAGGCAATGAACGGACAACTCACTCCCTCTGCAGGAATGGTCAGTTCATAGACTTGAAAGCCACTGGGCAAAAAAATCACTAGCAAAATGCTTGGCTTCTGGCACGTGGCCCTTGGCTGGCACCACCATCCAGCACCAGTGATCTTTATCTAACAAGTACAAACCTGGAAAATAAAAATCTGCAGTAAGTCAGCAGAGAAAGATACCTATGCAAGAAAAATATTGAAAATAATTACCTACAAATAAACCTCTGAAATCTAGCAGATGAAAGTTCCATTTTACATTTAAAAATAATTTAAATATAGTTCCCCCTAATTAGGTTTTATAATACTGAATATACTCTTGTAACTCAAGTTTAATTAAAAAAAAAAAAATCTCAGGTCTGGTTGTGAGTTTACAGAACAGCAGCCAATTAATTTGCAATGCATTATAGTCTTTAATATATAGCAGCTTCAGTATGAATAATACTTTACTTGATAGCTAACACTCCAGTGATTTTTTTGTTTTCTACCATCTGACATGAGTAAGAACAAACATATGCTCAGCATTTTCTATTTAAAACAAGTAATTATTAAAATATATGCTGTTCAATCCATCTTCCTACAGCCTAAGTGGTTACAATGCAACAACTTCTACAGAGCATTTAACAGACTGACCCCAACTATCCCCTCCCAACCCCATTTGTCTAGGAAAGGAAAACTAGGGAACTACTGTCAGTCTCACATGTCCCATCTAACCAGGTTCACTTTGAACACCAGTGCCACCTTTAACTCTCCTGGGGTCAAGACAAACAAAAGATATTGCAATTTTCCAGCTTGAACAGGAACAACAGTTTTGCAGAAGATACATATTCAGAGCAGCCAGCCATTGCACAAACCACCAACAGCCAAGTTACCATGAGACACAAGTAGCATGTTTATGTCCTTTCCCCATTTTGTTTAACCAGGAAATAACTTCACACCTCTTAACTGGAGTTACTCATTGCCATTAAAAAAGCCCCATCATTGCTGAGTGCTATTAGCTCCAAGAAGTACAACACTCTTGCCTCTTAGTAAGGTGCAGTGAGATAAAGTAGCATGAAGGCACTTGATACCAGCTAAGTTTCGTACAGTAGTTTCACTTCAGAATGAAGAATGCAATAATAAAAACAGACTGATAAGTTAAAACATATTCTAAATTTGGCAAGGAAACTTAAGACCAAGCTAGTGTTGTAGGACAACCTGTAAGAGTACAAAACCATGGAGAAAGTTCACTTATCTTGATGCTATAAGCTAAATCCAGACACAGTCAGGTGCTGAGCGTTATTCCTAGCTTCAAAGTAAGAGGTATCAGTTTCATCATCCGGCTGAGGTATAAATGGCATAGTTTGATCCTGTAAATTATCCCAGTCCACACCATGAAAGAGGGGGTGATGTTTCAGTTCTGAAACAGAAGTTTATAAGTGTTAGAAACTTCCTTTTGTCCAAGCCCCATAGACACTTTGTTCTCTTGATACGTAACTATCAGTAGATTCGCTCTATTTCGCTTTTTCTGGAAATTCATAAAAGTGCGAACCGTCCTTGGGTTTTGATTAGCCCCAACCTCAGCAGCAGTCAAGCTATTGTCATGGCAACCGATTACCTCTCCATAGCTGGAGAGCCTGTTTTACACAGTGAGGTGCCCTAGGGACATTCCTCATGATAGGGCACCACAGAAAATTTAAACATCACTTCAGTCTTTCTAATTTTGCTGAAGTTCTGTACTGAGTAGACATGTGGAAGTCGCTGCCTCCCTTCTCCCCTGCAGGCCACCTGCCTGTTGCCCGCTCAGGGAACGTCCTCCTCGGCTTTGTGCGGACCCCTTCAGCTTACCACTGACAGCAGTCTGGACATCATTATGGTGACATTACCACAAACCACTGGATTCCTCTTTCCCAGCCTGAAGGTGGGATAACTGACCAAGCCACAAGACTTTGGCTCAAGGAGAGCTCCCCTGCCCTGTCCCTTCTGACCAGGTGACCTCATGGCACACAGGTTCCCATCTGGCTTTTGCATAACCTGGAAACAACACTCCCAGATCCAAGTGGCTTTGCTGCTTTGATTCAATCCAAGAAAGCAGCCTTACTGCTGTGTGGGATACAAACCTATGCTTTTATCATGTGCACCACAAAAATCAAAGTAGTAGAAAAAAAAAAAAAAGGACGGAAAAGACATTTAGAAGGAGGAGGAAGGCAAACATTCACTACAAATTTTACTCTAAGCACTTACCATTGGGTTTTAGCTGAGAGACAGTAAGACATGAACATTTGTTTATTCTATTATTTGATAGGGAAAGGTAGAAATAACACAATATTAAAACTTATTTTAGACAAACACCAATAAATCAGGTTTAGTCTAACTCCTAATAGCTTCAGCAACCACACATGCAGCAGGACACTGCGCAGATCCACCCTCTCAGACCTCTATGTAGCCCTGCTCTTAAGAAAGTTCTCACATACTCAAAGCTGTCTCCAGCTGAGAACGTGAGCAGACTTCCTTGTCTTTTCCAAGGAAATATTAGTGTGTACCAAAGGTGGCAGCCAGCTCCTGCCCATGTCTTTGAAGGGGGGAGAAAAACCCAAACTACGGATACCAGCCAAATGCTGCTTTAAAGCTTCTCTTATCTCTGAGCTCATAGAAGCACAGAATAAGGAGATAACAGAAGTGGGATTTCTCAGTAAGCTGGGCTTCATGCTGGAGAAACAGAGGGAGAACATGTGTGTTGGGGAGCGGGGAGAAGATGACAGTGATGGGAATTCAATTACAATGAAGAAAACGTAATTGTTATCCTGAAAGTTATTCATCAAACTTTACTTCAGTAGCCTATAAATTGGATAAAGAGATCAGATACAATTAAAGGTCCTGACAAATAATGATTTTCCAAGAACTTCAGATTGGAAGAAACCATTATGTCATCTAGTTTAAATTTCTGCCCATAACAGGAAATCAGATTTTACCCTATTATCCAGGAAAAGACAAAAACTTGAGTGTAAATAAACCACCTTCAAATTAAGACATTTGATGCTTTTTGGGACACAGTAAAGATCCACAGAATTGCCTTTTGACATCATGATTTTCTTTTATAATCATGCACCTTCTTGTATTTGAACTGGCCCAGTTTCAGCTTCTACACTTCAGTCTCTTTATTAATAAGCACTTCCGTAATAATTTCCTTCTTGGGCAGTTTTCTTGTAAGATTTCTTCCTATTTTTCCAGAACATCTCACTCTAAGCCTCCTTCATGTATCAGTTTGTTGTTGTTGTTTGGGTTTTTTTTGTTGTTGTTTTTTAAATAATATAGTCACTCTTACAACAGCAAATGTTCAAGTCCTTCTACAAGAGAAAAAAATTATAGATTTTGTAAAGTACATATTGTCAAAATATGTGTTCCCTATGCATTCAGTAAAGACTGGCTGATTCCCAAGAAAAAAGGTCCTTTGAATTAATTTTTGTAGGGGGCTTTTCTCCCAACCTATAAGCTTTTAATCAAAGTTCCTAAAAAATCAGTCATGTAAAAACCCCCAAACACCTGTCACTGAGTTAGAGAAGAGTGAACTTTGGTACATCAAATGTCAAACACTAAGCATCCAAAGCAAAACAGCATTAAAGCAAAACAGAAGTTCAATTAAAAAAAACCCCAAAACCACCACACCCCTCTTCCCCCAAATTTCCTCATTCAAAAGGGCAAAATCCCACAAGAAATACAGAAATTGCTACAACTGGCACTATACACAGAAGCTAAATAGGCATTTAAGTTTATTAGTCTAAGTTTCAGGAGGAGGACATCACCACTTTGAAATATTTCATTAGTTGCAAACAACACAAGAGAATTTTAATACTAACCCTTCAGTCCAGCTCTCTTAGTACTGTCAATTGTTAGAAGAATATCTATTGCATTTTGGGCGTTATCAGACAGCTTTTCTTCACCCTCAGGCCAGGGAATATCTACAGACAAAGATGCAGATGAACTGGTAACTCAAACCATAAAACAAGTGTTGGAAATACATACTGTCCCCAAATAACAAAACGGATTACCTCTTTTCAAAATATTTTGGAAGACTTGTGTTGGTGTTTCATCATTAAAAGGTGGAATTCCAGTTAGGAACTCAAACAGACAGACTCCAAGGGCCCACCAGTCTACAGCAGAACCTGATAAAGGAAATCCAGGTCATTACCCTAATACAAAGGCTTAATAATATTTGCAAAGATTTGAAGATTGGCCATGGCAGAAACTGAAGAGTGTTTAAATCCTGCAAAATTTATTAGAAAGGAGGGAAGAGACAAAAATCAGTTGTACTCATTAATGCAGAAGATTAAAAATATATTAAAGGGCTTTTTAAAGCCAGTCTGCTCCTTAATTAATATATTCACAATTAATAATCCACAATACTGGAGTTTACTAATAAAAGTAACAGGGCTCTCAAGAACAATCTAATCATCAACCCCCATCATGAATCCAGGAGCTGATTTTCCAAGAGATTGTTTTGTGATAAGGAACAGTTACCTTTAACAACTAACTGCTCTAGAGCTTGGATGAATGCTCCATGTTGTAACCCGTATCATTCTCTCAGTTCTTTGAGAAGACTCCAAGAACTCAAACTATTGAACTTAATTTTTGTCTAAATTTATGTCAAAACATCAAAGACAGCTTGCGGAGATGAGCCACCACACAAGAAGCTGGAATTAGTTTACATTACACTAAAGCTGATTATGGCAAAGTACAGTTACTAGATCTCTCCTTTGTTATAAAATAATTTTGGTTTTCCACATCCCAGGTTGTGTGGGTTTGTTTTTGTCTTTTTTTCTTTGCCAAACTCATCTTAGAAACAAGCAGGCAAAGCAATCCCAGACACCACTGCATGCATTCTAAATTTTCCTTAAGCCATGCCCACTCTACTATATAAAGAATACATGCCACACTTGCTGAGAAAAAGATACAATATTTGAAAGAACAAGTGTGATTTTTCTCTGCTTTTTTGGCATATAAAGGAAGACACCTCCAAGTTAAAAAAGTGGTGTTCTGAACTGTTTCAAAAGGACTATTGACTAAGTTTAGAAATGCTGGAAACTGAAGCGCATAACTAGTGATCTAATGCACTTGTAGCAACTTCCAACAGCAGTAACAGTGCCCCACCAAGCTCAGCATCTCAAAGCAGTAAGATCACATCCACTGTTATTAGAGGCACCTGATGTTCAGATAAAATATTCCCAGCTTCAGACAAAGTCTAATAAGATCACAACTCTGAGCAATGTAGTAACACAGCAATTTTTCCCACCCAAAATTTAACTGAAGATTAAGTCCTACCACATCCCTGCTAAATCATGCCTACCAATATTTGAAGCAACAGAAATATCAGGTCTTGAGCATCTGAGCCTTCCTCCCCCATACACAAAGTAAATCAGACTGATCACAAAGTGAAAGGAAGCAATGAGAACGCGTCTCTGGTTTTGCCGTTAAACTATCTCCAAGAATGCTGACTTTACTCCTCAAGTATAGGCTTACGTGTGTGATTTCTGATAGCTTAGTCACAATGGTATTGATGTTTCCTGAATCTTTTGTGGAGCATCACACATTCTTGTGTGGAATGCATATTGAGCACATCTTTCTATATAGAAAGATTGTTCATCCAAACAATTTTATGTGAAATTGTGATCTAGTTACACTTTGACTGTTCACAGTTATACTGAACACTATTTCTGCACAGCATATAGCAAACTCACCAGAGATCAGACTCCCTGCATATGGAAAGATAATGAAGCAAGAACATTACAATTATTGAAAAAAACCCTAACAAATACAAACATCAAATAACAAGTATGATTCTCTGAAGGCATAGGAATGCAGATTTTTTTTCTTAAGGTAGTAATTCAACAATAGAGAAAGATGGCAACGTTAAATCTAAGTTAGAAACAGAAGAAAGATAGTTTTGTAACATTATTATGGATTACAACTACATCTACAAGTAAGATAATGGCATTTAGTGAGGGAAAATTTTGAGTTCCAAAGCAAGAAAACTCTGGCTTCATTGAAGGCAATGGGAGATTTGTCACTTCCTGACAAACCCCAGGCTCTTTGCAAGTTATCACTGAAGTCCTGAAAACACTCAATAACTGCATGGATGTCACCTCACAAGCAAGTTTCACATTAAGTAGAATTGGTTACATTTCCAAACTATTATCCAGTTTTGATGTCTGCCAAATAACCAGGATTCTTAATTGGAAGTGCAAAACCACAACTACATATGTTTAATAATTTTAGTCATTACAGTTAAATTATTAAATCTTTTCATGCAGTTTTAGTTAATGTGTATTGGCTGCATACAGCAGAATTTTACAGAGATTACTGATCTGTGGAACAGTATGTCAGTGATGATCTCCTATCTCATATACTCAAGACTGTTAGCTCTACACAATAATACTTTTGAGATAAAAATAAAATGTAAATGTAAACACAAGAAATTTATCAGATATATATTGCATTTATTTTTTGCCAAGGGTTCTTGCAAGTCAGCAGGAAAATATTCCAGACCTTTTGTTGTTATCAGTGGAGCTCATGATCTAAGCCAAAGAAATTTATGCACTTCCAAGTTGTGCTATTTTATTTTCCTATAGTATTTTGCAAAAGAGTATTTGATAGCTACTACTGTCCAGAAATCTCAAATATTTCATTAGGTCATTCAGCTCCACAACTGTACTGTTTTTAATGAAACTTTATAAACTTGTCTGGATGCACATAACACTTTAATATCAATAAACATGGAATACATTCTAAGAATAATTGAAGGGTTAATCCTTTCATATAAATTTCACTAATCTAGTAATTTTTCTCCTCCCCCAAGAATTTTTAAGTACACTCAGGATGACCAACTTGTGATTCCTAAGCCACACACAAGTCTAAGGCTGCCTAAGCACAGCCTCCAAAGGCTTAGATTAGCAGAAGGCAAGACTAAGCCAGACAATCAAAACCTTCAGTCATGTTAAAAAAAGTAAATGGAAGAAGCACCTAAAACAAACACAACCGTCAGTGTTTGCAAAAACTAAGGTCTGGCTATTTTTTTAAAAATTCACTATCTCATTACTTGAAGTGTTTAGAGCTCTAAAGACATTTAGAAATCAAAATACATCATCTTCCAAGTATTTATAGGCTCCACGGTTTGTCTGTCTTACCATGAGGCTTTGTCAGAAGCAGCTCAGGTGCCAGGTAGTCTGGGGTCCCAAGGATACGTTCACCTTCTACTGGGGCAGCTCCTCTTCTGACGCTCTTTGGAGTCCTATATGGTGTGCCAGCATCTCCCTGATAAGGCGTCTTAAAAGATACAATGAAGATTTCAGATGTCAAACAAAACCAGGAGAGAAACTCCCATCTCCAGGTTCAGTAACGTGTATAATAGTTGATACTTAAGTTCAAGCCAAGAACGTGTCACAGAATGTACATACTACCCAATTATCTTGCAGAGGTTCTCATTATTTATTTTACCCTTAATTCCCATATATCTTGTATAATTTTGTTTCCAACTTCATCTTCAGTGAAGCAGAGATCAACTCATTATCACTATGCCATAAAGGCTACAGAATCCACTATTAAAATAGAAAACAGGTAATCAGGTCAATGTGAATTAAAAAAACCACAACACACAAGTATATGAGAAAGGTATCCTGCTGTTCAAATCTAAGTTATAAAAATATACAATGCCATCAGCCACTTATTTCTCAGATGACATGCAAACTACTCTGACTCCACTTCAGCTGAATGCAAGCCAAGTTTCACAGCCAATCAAAATTTTATGCAGGCGAAACAAAAAAAAATTCAGACAAAGACATCAGAAAAAAAAACCAAAACAAACAAAACAGGCTTTCCCAAAAGTAACATTTTGAATGGCCCATTTTGGTACACAAGGTCATTCATCACACTGGCAGTTCTGTTAGAAGCTTTAAATCCTACAACTAGAACTTAAGTAACTGGGTGAAGGTCTTGTACAGCTGTGCCAAAATGAAACCGGAAACACCAATTGAAAAATTTACTTTTCCCACATCAGGGCTCCAATTTACTTCAGGACAGTAAGATTTGTACTTACTATCAGAACAATTAAAAAGGTGAAAGCAAAACCACCGTAACCTGCAAGCAGGTATTACTGCTTACATCAACCTTTCTAAGAGGCTTGTAATTGGTACCTGACAGTATGCACTACACCATCACTTCTACCAGGATTTTAAAAAAAACCAGCAGGTACAACAGCAGTTACCAGCAGCTGGATGGTATTTGCAGACCATCTTGGGAGGGATGCAGCATTAAAAAAAAACCAAATAAACCCACCCCAAACAAAAACAACAAACAACTTCTCATTACACCAGGAAACCTGGAATTACTCACAGGAAGTGCCACACTGCACTAAAAATAAGACAAGGCAAAATAGTCCAGGCTTTCTTTACCAGTTCAGTGTAAGAGCAAAGGATTTCTCAGAGAGGTGGACAGACAGCATGCTGAGGCAAGCCAGGGGACATACAGTTATTGCCAATTATGATTCTGGTCACACAAACACAGTGAGTGAAAGCCTGTCAGCAAAAGTCATTTTGCTAGACTACCTCAAACCACTTCAGTTTTCCCTAAATTAACAACTGAAATAATTTCAGATCACTTACATCTAACACAGGCACAAAGTTTTCATATGCCTCCTTACAAACCTGATAGACTCTGTATGGTCTTCCTTTCTGTAATGGAGTAATAGCTGTTGGGTAAGAGCCACTACAAGCAGGTGAAAGATCCGTTATATCTAAGGAAACCATGCTACATGGCTCAGATATGTTAGATACATTAATTGGACTATTATAACTTCGAAAAACAACGGCATTCTTTTTGAAGAGATTCAGTGCTTCCATCATCTTTTCTGAAGGAGAAGATGCTGTGTCAAGGTAAGATTCTTTCATGTGTTGCTGGTCACTATCCTTTTCATGATGTAATGCTTTGCAGTCCTGAACAGTATGTGCTTCCTTTCCATTTTGTGAGCCATCTTGGGACTCTGGTGCTGTTATTGGCACATCTTCTGGTTTGGGTTCCTCAAAGGAGAGGTCTTTAACATTTTTGTCCAAATCTAAAAGCTGCTTTTCTAAATGGCCTTCTGTACCAGACATTTCAGGAAATGACAAGTCAGAATCTGCACTGAGGATTCCTAAAGGTCTTTCATCATCAGTGCCTAAAAAACTTGAGTTTGTATACTCCTTTTTATCATCCTTTTCATAGTGTGCATCCAGATCACACATAAGATTTTTAGCTATAATTGGACTAAGTGATTTTTCTACTGTTTGCTGGTTACCAAGAAAACTCTTGCCATCTTCCTTGCTTTTGCAGGTGTCACATAGGCATCCATCATCACAAAGCATTAAGGATTGAATGTCTGTTGTCAAACCTGTCCTTTTGTTTGTGGGAAAATCTAAAATCTGACAGCCACGTTTATATTCTGCATTGCTTTTTTTAACATAGTTAAGTTCCTGACAAGGACTAGTGTCAACTAATTCAAAGCTTCTTTTTACACCTGGCTTTTCAAAAATTTCTTCTTCTTTGAAAGGCTTGACAGGCTCACTCTGCCTCAAAGGTGACTGTTGTTCATTGGAAGTCTCTGCTGTTTCATTAGCCGTATCTCTTTTCTTTATGAAGAGTTTTTCTTCCCAAATCTTATTTTCAGAAAGACATTTTCTCACTATGCCTTTTACATCCAGTGTGGTCACAGGAGTATCTCTTATATCAGAATGTTCACTTCCCACCTTTTGCCTACTGCCAGAATCATTGCTGCTGATGGGAGAAATGGCAGATTCCAGTTCTTTTTTCTTTAAACTTTTAATACCTTTGCTGTTCAGGAATTCTACATTTGAGAGGAGAGCTGACCCACTGTTACTTGTTTTGCCTGTTGTAAAACACAGTTCATCTTCACTTGGCTGCAAATGAGCATATTAAGTTTTGAGTATCAAAAAAAAAAAAGCATTACAGCATTATAGAAATGTGTCCTTTAAAATGCCCCTTTTCCACTCCCATAAATAACTGCAAATTGGCAAGCATTACTTATTCCTTTATAACCACTAGTAGTGACAAACACGACATGAAAAAATATATTAGAGATAATTTGATAATTTGACTTTAAAAACATAAAGTAAGCTTGCTAGAATAAAAACCACATTATTTTAAAATGCCTAAGAACTATAGCAATTTAAGTTGTATTTGTGATTTTATGTTAAGAAATTAAGGTACTTAAGATCTCAGTTTACAAGAAACCCCAAAACAAAGGACCCCATCATACTACCCTGTGGTATATTATACTTGAGAGATGACAAAATCTGATATTACTGCTCTGTAGGTAATACTATACTAAAAATGAGGCCTTGGGAAATGGACCAATAAAATAAATAATTATTGTGTGATCTAAATAGGAACTGTGGCAATGGACTAAATAGCACAGCAGAATTTTCTTTTAGGTCTGTATCTGTACAGAATTTCATTAACATTTTAAAATAGGGGAAAGTATTTTGTTTCAGTTATAACTACATTACTGGTGTCAGGTTAGTTAATACAAAACCTTCCAGTAATATAAAACTTAAACTTTTTCAGTTTTTAATAGCTAGTAGAAATTTGAAGTGTATTTTGTTTACCATTTTTCACAAATTCTGCCTTTTAAAGAAGTTATTTGGTCTGCAACCTGAGTTAACAAAACTCCAGGGTCAGCTTCCAAAAAGCCAGCGCTCCCAGCAGTGCCCACCTCAGGAAGAACAGGGCCAAAACAGTGCTGTCCAGTAGAAGCCTTGTCTTTTACTCCTTTACTGCAGGCTAAATGGCATTTGCTTTTCCTGTTACGTTGCACAGGACTACTATTTGTTTGAAGAAAAAAATNTGCAACCTGAGTTAACAAAACTCCAGGGTCAGCTTCCAAAAAGCCAGCGCTCCCAGCAGTGCCCACCTCAGGAAGAACAGGGCCAAAACAGTGCTGTCCAGTAGAAGCCTTGTCTTTTACTCCTTTACTGCAGGCTAAATGGCATTTGCTTTTCCTGTTACGTTGCACAGGACTACTATTTGTTTGAAGAAAAAAATAATACTAGTTGGATCTAAAACACCTACCCAGCAGGGATTACAACCCCTGCTCCTTCTCCTGTGGGAAGGCTTCGCTACACTTGAAATAACTGGGGGAAGTAAGTAGAGGAGATCTACAACAGTGCATATATAAGAACAAGACGATTGTAATTTATAGTGGGAAGATGAAACAGTCCTGACCTCTACATCTTTCTCCCACCTGGGGCTGCTGCAGCACTCTGATTCCACACTGGACATATATGTGTGTGACTGACTACTGGCACTGGAGGTACCAAACCTTTTTCTTGACTGAAGCAGAGTAGGAGTTAAACTTCTCACCGGCATCACAGGAGTTAATTGAGAAGTATCAAGATCTTGAGGGGGAAAAAAAAAAAAAGATTCAAATGCTGATAAAAATAGGCAACATATATTAACAAGAATCACACTATGTCAGGCTTTCACACTGAAGGAAGTTATAGTAAGCTATACATGACTTCATAACTTTTCATCTTTCCTACATAGTCATTTTTGAAGTAGGGACTTGCCAAAAATTTAAAAGCAATATGAACATCAGCACCATGATAGCTGTCTTTCTCATTTCAGGTTAGAAATGAGAAAGTAGCAAGACAACAATTTAAATGAAAGCACACATTGCTATCTCGAATCAATGAAAGCATGCCAAGAACTGGAACTATTTCTGCAAAATCATAAAGGGTCATTTTGAATTCTCACCCTCCTAGAAGCTATGCTAAGGCATGGGGAGGACAGGAAAGTGATTCAGGAGGGCCAGCATGGCTTCACTAAAGGCAAGTCCTGCCTGACCAACCTAGTGGCCTTCTATGATGGAATGACTACATCAGTGGACAAGGGAAGAGCTACAGATGTCATCTATCTGGATTTCTGTAAGGCCTTTAACACAGTCCCCCACAACATTCTTCCCTCTAAATCAGAGAGATATGGATTTGATAAGTAGACTGTTCGGTGGATGAGGAATTAGCTGGGTTGTCATATCAAGAAGGTAGCAGTCAATGGTTCAATGCCTGAATGGACATGGGTGATGAGTGGTGTCTGTCAAGGTTCCACATTGGGATCAGAACTGTTTAGTACTCCAGTGTCAATCCAGGCTGGGGATGAAGGAATTGAGAGCAGTCCTGCAGAGAAGGACTTGGGGGTACTGGTGGGTGAAAAGCTGGACATGAGCTGGCAATGTGCACTTGCAGCCCAGAAAGACAACTGTATCCTGGGCTGCATCAAAAGGAACATGGCCAGCATGTTGAGGGAGGTTATTTTCCCCCACTGTCATGAGACCACACCTGCAGTATTGCATCCAACTCTGGAGCCCTCAGCACAGGAAAGACAGGGACCTGTTGCAGAGGCGCCAGAGGAGGCCACAAAAAATGAAAGTGATTGAACATCTCTCCTGTCAGGACAGGCTGAGAGAGTTGGGGTTGTTCAGCCTGGAGAAGAGAAGGCTCTGGGGAGACCTTAGTGTTACCTTTCAGTACTTAAACGGGACTCATAAAAAAGGTGGGGATAAACCTTTTAGCAGGGCCTGCAGCAATAGGACAAGGGGTAATGGAAGATATACAAGGCTTTTTTCTGTCTGTTTTGTTGTATTTTTTTGTTTTGGTTGGTTTTGCTTGTGTGGTTTTGGTGTAGTTGTTTTTTTTTTTTTTCTTCTTCCTTCCCACAATGAGGGTGGTAGAACACTGGCCCAGGTTGCCCAGAGAGGTGGTCAATGCCCCATCCCTGGAAACATTCAAGGTCAGGCTGGACGGGGCTCTGAGCAACCTGATCTAGTTGAAGATGCCTCTGCTCTTTGCAGGGGCTTGGACTGAATGACCTTGGAAGGTCCCTTCCAACCCAAACTAGCATATGATTCTAAGAATTCAGTGATTGTGCATCTGAAGAATAAATAAAAAAAAAGAAAAAAAGAAAAGATGACATAAGTAGTGCAGGTGAAAAAAAAAGTCCAGCCTCAAGAGAGGCTTCTGAGGCTTCTGAGACCCCAGTGGAAGTCAAGTCAATGGAGGAGATTGCCTTAGTTGATGAGGAATGGGTTAAAAACCAATTAAGCAACCTGGACATCCATAAATCCATGGGTCCAGATGGGATGCACCCGAGGGTGCTGAGGGAGCTGGCTGAAGTCATTGCTGGACNTAAAACACCTACCCAGCAGGGATTACAACCCCTGCTCCTTCTCCTGTGGGAAGGCTTCGCTACACTTGAAATAACTGGGGGAAGTAAGTAGAGGAGATCTACAACAGTGCATATATAAGAACAAGACGATTGTAATTTATAGTGGGAAGATGAAACAGTCCTGACCTCTACATCTTTCTCCCACCTGGGGCTGCTGCAGCACTCTGATTCCACACTGGACATATATGTGTGTGACTGACTACTGGCACTGGAGGTACCAAACCTTTTTCTTGACTGAAGCAGAGTAGGAGTTAAACTTCTCACCGGCATCACAGGAGTTAATTGAGAAGTATCAAGATCTTGAGGGGGAAAAAAAAAAAAAGATTCAAATGCTGATAAAAATAGGCAACATATATTAACAAGAATCACACTATGTCAGGCTTTCACACTGAAGGAAGTTATAGTAAGCTATACATGACTTCATAACTTTTCATCTTTCCTACATAGTCATTTTTGAAGTAGGGACTTGCCAAAAATTTAAAAGCAATATGAACATCAGCACCATGATAGCTGTCTTTCTCATTTCAGGTTAGAAATGAGAAAGTAGCAAGACAACAATTTAAATGAAAGCACACATTGCTATCTCGAATCAATGAAAGCATGCCAAGAACTGGAACTATTTCTGCAAAATCATAAAGGGTCATTTTGAATTCTCACCCTCCTAGAAGCTATGCTAAGGCATGGGGAGGACAGGAAAGTGATTCAGGAGGGCCAGCATGGCTTCACTAAAGGCAAGTCCTGCCTGACCAACCTAGTGGCCTTCTATGATGGAATGACTACATCAGTGGACAAGGGAAGAGCTACAGATGTCATCTATCTGGATTTCTGTAAGGCCTTTAACACAGTCCCCCACAACATTCTTCCCTCTAAATCAGAGAGATATGGATTTGATAAGTAGACTGTTCGGTGGATGAGGAATTAGCTGGGTTGTCATATCAAGAAGGTAGCAGTCAATGGTTCAATGCCTGAATGGACATGGGTGATGAGTGGTGTCTGTCAAGGTTCCACATTGGGATCAGAACTGTTTAGTACTCCAGTGTCAATCCAGGCTGGGGATGAAGGAATTGAGAGCAGTCCTGCAGAGAAGGACTTGGGGGTACTGGTGGGTGAAAAGCTGGACATGAGCTGGCAATGTGCACTTGCAGCCCAGAAAGACAACTGTATCCTGGGCTGCATCAAAAGGAACATGGCCAGCATGTTGAGGGAGGTTATTTTCCCCCACTGTCATGAGACCACACCTGCAGTATTGCATCCAACTCTGGAGCCCTCAGCACAGGAAAGACAGGGACCTGTTGCAGAGGCGCCAGAGGAGGCCACAAAAAATGAAAGTGATTGAACATCTCTCCTGTCAGGACAGGCTGAGAGAGTTGGGGTTGTTCAGCCTGGAGAAGAGAAGGCTCTGGGGAGACCTTAGTGTTACCTTTCAGTACTTAAACGGGACTCATAAAAAAGGTGGGGATAAACCTTTTAGCAGGGCCTGCAGCAATAGGACAAGGGGTAATGGAAGATATACAAGGCTTTTTTTTGTCTGTTTTGTTGTATTTTTTTGTTTTGGTTGGTTTTGCTTGTGTGGTTTTGGTGTAGTTGTTTTTTTTNATGGTAAACAGCAAGGCACTAATGGAAGCACACATCAAGTGGGTCAAAGCTGCTCACATAAAATTAAAAGACTACAACCTTACAGTCAGAGTATTAATCAGTACAAGGCTTGGTATACTCACATGATTTGAATAATTTAGTTGAAAGAGGGGTATTTTCCTTTTGGACCATAGGTAAGGGAGAAACCAATCCCTGCAGACTGTCAGATGATTGACTTGAATTGTGCCCTGGCATTTTCATTCCAGCAGGTGTATACTATCAAGCAGGAAGAAGTATAGTTAAAAGTTAATGGAACCTGAACAAAATGTCCAGGATTGAGCTTCACACTCATGTTTGCACTTCTCATGTTTCACTGCTGTTTGCACCAGAGCTTAGTCGTGCACATTCACCAAATTTTTTTAAGAACCACTGATAGCCAGCAATTTGAAATACAGTCCCAGGTAATCACAACTTCAAGGTACTGGAAGCATATAATAAGTCAGGCTACCAGAAGAGATGCAAGAATAGCCATATCACTCCTATTATTACATTTAAGACAGTAACTAAACTAAAACAATGAAGTACTCCAGAGACAATGAAAATTACTTACAAAACCCAGAGAACTGATGAGAGACAACAACTGTCCTGGAGTACGTGAGTAGTCTTGCTTTGGCTTTGCCATTGATGGTGTAGTAAGGATATCTATCATATTTATCTCTACAAACAGACAAAAAAATGTGAAGCAGGTCAGGTTTTCCTTTTGCTATTAAATAAGCAAAATTACAGGCATTTAAGTTTTATCAGGAGGGGAAAAAATGTAGTCGCAAACTGAACAAATATACAAAAGGCATCACCAAACCCAAGTGTAGACATAACCATACATTCTTATTTGACACAAGCTGTTTCTTCCTGTACATCCATGATAAAATTACAGTTTATAAACACAGAATCTGTAAGAGTCCAATTTATCTTCCAACATATCAGCTTTGTTTTTAAGGTAGTAACTCCAGCCTGTGGGCTAAGATGGTAAATTTGATTCAAAGCCTGCTTTCTCTCCCCAAGACATCTCAAGAAAGCTACAGAAAAACGTTTCTTACGTGAAAATTTAACCTTAGGTGCCATCTTTTACTCACTAGAGGTAAGCAGGCTTATAATTTACATATCGTTTTAAACTAGACACAATAATCTGTGCTATTAGAACTTATAAATTAAAGCAGTATATTGTAGAAAATACAGTACACTTAGGATTTTCCTCTACGCTGTTAAAATCATGAATCAGAAACTCCATAGAAAACTCTGAATTTCTACATTCCTTTAATACATGAAAAAGGATTCACTGTCCAGCAGCAGTCTCAAAAAACTAAACTGTTGCTGTGCAGCATTAATTTGACTAATACAGCTAAGGGGTTGGAGGTACAAACTAGCTCAGGAACCGGCTGTTCACCTTAAGGCCTGTTGTCTATGACAGACTGACATTTGACTGTTGAGCTATATTTTCTGCTACTTGAAAACACTACAGCACTGATTTATAACCTTCTGTTAGGCACTTGCCACCTCCCCTGTCCCTCACATTAACATCTGAAAGGCCCCAGTTCAGGTTGAAAATTGATGTATACAAGGACAGAGAAACATGAACTGAAGGACAGAAGTAGCCAGAGGTACACCAAGAAAAAGCCAGAATTATTCATTCACCCTTTGAATTCTTAGTGGACTTCATAGAAAACCCTGAAATTCCAGCCCCTCAAAAGAAATGGCTCTAGATCATATTTCAAACCTCCTTGTCCCAAAGAATAAATATTTTAGCTTCTAAAGTGCAGTGCATAGAGCAGACCCTTTGCTAGCATGTACCTTATCAGTACTTGCCTACTAGAAATCAGATATTAGTGCAATATTTTGGATTGTTCAACTGAAAGCTGTCCTCTACAGGGATGTAAAGCATTCAAGAATATGGGAAGGCGACACAAAAATACACTCTCATATAACTAAAATAATATAGACAAACCTTACCTCTGTTCAGAGTAACTCTGGAAAGCCCAAAGTCTGTCAACTTTATATGGCCCTGATTAGAAATTAGCATGTTGTCTGGCTTCAGATCCCTGAAGACATGAAGATAGATGAAGTCAGCAAAAAAATAACTGAGTAATATCAAGAAAGTTACCAGACCAGAAAAAAAAATTCAACACAAAACATTGATTATAGCTGTTCCTCAGTAACATCTCTTAGGCAGAAGAAGATTCCAGCTGGAGGAATACACAAAACAATTACACATATCTAGCACTATGTATCACACAAATGTCTCAGGCCTTGTAATACCACCATGTATGTCACAAGAGTTGCACATTGTGTGTTCCACATGTTTAACAACTGTTCTTGATGAGTACTACCATCACAACATTCATCAGTGTGTAGCTCCTACACATGACAGTACTCACAGCAATGAAACCTCTAGTAGAAGTTTTAACATGCGTTTTCTTTAGCACTGCTGAACACAGCAAAGAACTCTCATTACAGGGGGAGCATTAGAGAAGTCAATGTCCCCTTGTTGTACAGTTACATGCTTGCAGTATCCAGAGGGTTCCTGAACTAACAGTCATCTAAAAGCCACAGCAAAAGGAGACCTAGAAGGCAGCAGAGCTGCTAATGCAGCACTGTACTGGGGGAGAGCATGCAGGCAGGGGAAGGCAGTGTATATTTGGCTGCTTAACATATGGACAGATTTTATTTTAGGTATTGTTTTCATGACATTGCTGCAGTGTAACACATGCAAAAAGAGCTTCTAGACGGTCTAGCAAATGAGATTAACTTACTATGAAATGGTGATTAGTTATATGGTTGAGTAAAAAAATTAAAAACCTAAACTACCAAATACTTATTTGTAAGAAAAAAGAAGTAGATTTTACCTGTGGATTATCCCATGCCTGTGAAGATAGTCAAGAGCCAATGCTGCTTCAGAAACATACTTAACAGCCATTTCTTCATCAAAATATCCATAAATGTGGAGAAGAGATTTGACATCTCCACCAATAAGGTACTCCATCACCTGCCATTCAAGTGTTTTAAATTTAACATTTAAAAATATATTTCAAATTTACAAGAAAAATATAAAACAGTTTTCACCCCTAGGAAAATATAATTTCAAAGAACAGAAGCTAATAGAAACTTCCTTGTTCAAACTTCACTTCCCACATAATTTTTTCACTTTGATAAAATAATTAAAGCTCCAGAAGACAACGGACATGAAACATTTTATTTTAATAGACCATGTACTTATATTACTTGCCTAGCATACTTTCTGTTGTCAGCTCTCAAACAGCTGCTGTAGTCAGTTTTTTATTAGCTTCTGAAAGACTTCCATCAAAAATCAAGGCCTGAAGCCAAAGACCACTGATATTTTTATTTGTATAGAACAGGCATATTAATGATTTTATTTTGCAAGTGTTTATACACAATATTAAATTCAGACCTGAATTTTGGCCAAGAAATCTCACCAGTACTTAAATTCCAATATACAATACTATTCCATATATACAACTCCAGCATCTCCTTCATAAATCCTTTGCCCTGAACCCCTCTGCAATCCCTGCAGCAGTTAGCAGAGATTCCACGAAAACAAGCCTTTGTTAACTCTCAAAATGCATTGCAGGAGTGCACAGCAACCTCGCCTCAGAACTTAATCAAGCACTGTGTGTGCTTACAGCAAACAAGACAAACTATGCTAGACTCTTTGTTAACAGGGTCCATTCTACCTTTATGTGAAAGCAGAATATAAAACCATATTCAAGTCTTCCTGTACTCCACAGTGCTCCATGTAGACTACCACTTAGTTTTGCCACTCAGTTTTTGTCTTGTCACCTAGGCTGACTACTATAATGAATTTTGACCACAGGCAACAAGTAAGAGATTTTATTGAAGTGAGCCACAGGGTAAGCTTTCAGCCACTTGGATTCTGCTTAAACAGAAGGATTTCTTGTTTTGTTTTCCCTACATTTTCCATTAATACATACTCCTGAAACAGGTAAAAAAAAAAAAGGAACACAGAAAGATCAAAGGTACCAGAGGAAAAGAAATATTTCACTTCAACTGTTCTGAGAAAGAAGGTGGTAAAAGTGACTAAGTAATACCCACTCACTACCATTAAAAAAATGTTTTCAGACATGAATATAGTTCTGCATTGCATTTTCAACACTTTCATAAAATGCCACAGCCATTTATTTACTCACTAAGTATATATTATTAGCCGACTGAAGTGAGTAGTATAAGTGCACAATGAAAGGACTCTTGCTGAGAGCCAATGCATCCCTCTCTGCCTGGACCTGATGAACCATGTTTTTGTTGATCATGTCTGCTTTTTTCATCACCTGAAAAACAAACCAAAATCAAGTAGATAACATTATTTTCCTTGCTCAACCTACAGTTCTCTAGTAAATTCATTTATCTCTATACTTCAAACTTGCATACACGTAAAACAGAGTTATAACTTCATATAAAGACAAAATTTTAAACCACAGGTTATTAGTGAACTTCTGTAATTGCTTTCCTTCTAATTCAGTCCTGAATGGAAATCACACTACCAATATTTACTGCAATTGCACATACTAGAAAATTTTTAGGCTGTATGTGAAATAAAGCTGCCCTAAGTTAATCCTCTTATCCACAGAACACAACTCGGAACCAGGAAAAAGTGTTCAGTGCTTAGATATTTACTTGCTGACCAAGTCTTTTCATCCCTTCAGAGGCTGAGATATATGACCTGAGGACTGAAAATAGAGTGCAGCAGTAAGTCATTCCATCCTGGTATCCTCAAGCACAAGACTGCAACTATTACAGCCTCTAATTCTTAACTTTGCAGAGAAAGCAATTGAATTTACCCAACAAATATTTGTTTCCTTGGGAAGAAACCTCAAAGGCATGCAACTCACAATAAAGAATAACAAGCTTAACTGTGAATTTTAATTCCTGTGTTGAATTACTCCACTGTATGTTGACACCCACTCATTACTAATCTTGAATACAAGATGAGTAACAGCACAGCTGATAGGTATTTAGGCAAGCATTGCATATGCATTGCAAGGTTGCCCACCTTCGACATCTTTGGTCCAGATGTGTTGTGATATTAAAGCAAGTTTAATTTATCCATTCTTTATGCAACACAACAGTAAAAAGTTGAGTCTACAGCTATCACTACCATTCAGTAACAGTATTTGATAACATATAAAAATAGCAAGGCATAAGAAGTGTAATTCAATACCTTTCATGTAAGTGTTGGCCTTAACTGTAAAAATATTTAGCACATGTTAAATTCACTAGGTTGAATAACCCATCAGTCTCACTGCAATAGGGATCAGGATTTACACAACAGCTTTTAGGTTACAAATGTTCAATAAACTTGCATAGGATACTAAAATAATGCAATTGCAACACTCTAGATGCAACACTTAAATGGTAAAAAACTAGTTTCCAGAGCTACTATTACTAAAGCTGATGCAAAAAAAACCTTCCAAGGCATGCACAGACTGCATAGAACTACACTTTTAATAAGCATTGACCCCAACTGTGCAAATATTTAGCATGTGTTAAATGTTGTCACTGCAAACAATCCATAATCCATCAGCAAGGTTTCTACTACTGACAACCTGTTTTTTTCTATCGTGATACTCAAAGGAGTAAACACAAGGTTTGTGGGTTTTTTTTCTAATGTGTACTCTGCAAGAACGCTTTTCATAATTCGCTCTCTTCAGGCATCTCAAGAGTCACGGTTTTTGTTCATGAACAAATGTGAGAACACCCTCCCAGAGGCACCACAACTGAACATATTCAATTATAACAAGTATTTGCAGGCAAGAAGCAAACAGCACAGTGACACTTTGGAAAGCTTTTAGTGTAGTTTCCTCGATACTTAAGATACTTTTAAAAGCAACTGTCGTTATCAGGTGCCTCTTAACCAAAGCCTCGAAGCGAAGAGGAACGTGAGGAGAAAGATGGCACAGCCGTGCAGACAACACGTCTCCAGGCACCTGCCAGGGGAGCGGCAGCTCCCGAAAGCTCAAGTGCGGGCGAGGGCTCATGACGGGTCAACCCACGGGCCTGCGGGCCAGGCCGCCGCAGGGCCTCCCTTTCCCTCGGGACGGCCCTTCCTCACACGCGGTTAAGTGGCACCGGGCAGCAAGGGGGCCCCGAGGGCCGTGGTGCTGCCCCCTGATCCCGCGCAGCCCCTCACCTTCACGGCGTAGAGCCTGCCCGCCTTACGGCCCAGGTACACCTTCCCGAAGGCGCCGCGGCTGATGGGCTTCACGATGGTAAACTCCTCGATGGACGGGGGCCGGGGAACTTCGATGCGCCTGGGGCCGGCAGTTACGGGGGCAGCATCACCCCGCTCCTCCGGCCGCGGCTCGGCCGCCGGCTCCGCCGTCCCCATGTCGCACCCGGTCCCACCGCCCCGCGCCGATTCAAAGCGGCGCCCGCCCCGCCCCGTAACGTCACCGGCCAACGGCCGCGCGTGGGGGAGGAGCGCGGTGCTCTCGCGACATCCCGCGCGCGGCGACCGTTGAGGCCTGTCATGGCGGCCGCAGGCACCGCCCAGCAGTCGTGTTCCGTCTCCCGCCTTCTCGCGGGCCCGGCAGCGGGCAGCCCGCCCTCTCGCTCTTCCGGGCGGCGCTGAGGCGCTTCATCGGGCGCGCCCGCCGCTGTTGGCGACGCCACCGCTGCCGCTGGGCCCTGCGTGGTGGCGGCTGCCGTGGTGCCGTGTGGTATCTGGTGAGCGGTGTGTTCAGTTTTGCTCACAACCAGCTGGAGTTAAGTGATTTTTTTTGACACAGAGAAGTTGAATAAAGTGGCTACAATGTTATCGAGTTATGTTATGCGAGTGTTGCTGTAGTGCAAGTATTTCTGGTAGGCTCTTGTTGCTGTTGCTAAGCCATGTTGCTTTGTTACAGCCTTTCCAGCCTCATCAGGATTCCTTAAAAATTTTCTCGTTTTTATTGTATACAGCAATTAAAAAAACGCACAGCATAGAGTTCAGAGAAGGGTAACAAAGCTGGTGACGACAAGTCTTACGAGGAGTGCCTGAGGGAACTGGTGCTGTTTAGCCTGAAGGAGGCTGAGGAGAAGCCTTATCACTATAACTACATGAAAGGAGGTTGTAGTGTGGAGGGTGTTGGTCTCTTCTCCCAAGTAGCAAGTGATAGGACAAGAGGAAATGGCCTCAAGTTGTGCCAGGCAAGGCTTAGATTGGATATTAGGAAAAAATTCTTCATGAAAAGGGTTGTCAGTTGCTGGAGCAAGCTGCCCAGGCCAGTGGTGGAGTCACCATTTCCGGAGGTGTTTAAAAGGCATTTAGACAAGGTTCTTAGGGACATGGTTTAGTGCCAGAGTTAGGTTATGGTTGGACTCAATGATCCTAAGGGTGTCTTCCAACTAAAATGATTCTATGATTCATTCTGTGGTGTTTTTTAGAATATTCATTATGACAAATGGTCAAAGCTGTTACCTGACTAATAACTACTCAATTTGCCATCTAGTTTTCTAATTTGGCAGGAGGTGGGTGGTTGCAGTGAGCAGGTAGACTGTCATTTCCATGGGATGCTGGAAGGTGTAGGAATTCAACAGAACTTGGTGTGAGACATCAAGGAACTAGAAAGCAATATTCAGAAAGAAACAACTGACTTTGGTGTCACATAATCATTTTCTCATAGGCTTCACCCACATTTTCGCAGACTTGGCATACTCAGAAGCTCCAGGAGTTGTGCATCCAAATGGCGCAGCCAGGATGGTTTGTGTGCAAGAGTACACCGCCTGTCCATCCTCAATGTCGCTGTTCAGCCTTTCCTGTCTCAGTGTCCTCTGGACTGGTGATGACAAACTGCTTTCTGGGCAGGTCTTTTATGATCATGAGTTACAACGTGATCTCTTGCTTCCCTCCAATTCTTGATTACTTCAGCTGCCATTAATCTCAGGCAGGGTTGCTCCCTATTTTGTTTCCTTATTTTGGATGTCTTCATGGTTACATTCTGTCTTCCTGTGGTGACAGCAGGGCCAGGGATGGCATTTATGGTGTGCTCTGACCTTGTTGCTACCCTTCTGTTCCCAGAGCACAGCCCTTCTGATAAATCACTGGTGATAATGCCTTATCAGAGCACAGGCCTTCTGCTCTCAGTTTACACAGCACCAACCCTCAGTGTTTACCAGTTTTACTGCTCCTAGTTGTGCTCTTGGTCATCTTTTAACCCTTGCCCTACTGCTTTTTCAGTTGCTTTCACATATACGTTGCTGTTCATAATCGATTCACACCAATCTTGTTCTATTGCAGTCTCTACATCAGCCAAGAGCTAACTGTAGAGGTTGGTGCAGAATGATGGGTCTCTATTAACACAGATTAGGCTCATCAAGCCCTTGTTTTGTTTTAAAATACATCACTTATAATCTGATAATGCACAGGGAGGCCTTGCTTGTACCTGTGAAGGAGTGCTGCTATCCCACAGATCCCAGCAATAGATGCAGTTTAATGTCCAAATGTAGAAAACAAAGTATTTTAAATTAGCTTTCCATAACAGTATTAAATACAATTTATCATTGGCTGTATTTGTCATTTAATTCTTCAGCATTAGTTTAGCTGTGTCTTGCCAGCACCAATTTCAGCAGAGAAGCCCAGCTGAGAGCAGGAGGGATTGATTGCTCCTTTTGGTGGCATCACACACTAACACCAGGTTACGCCAGTTGTGAAACTCCACTGTCAGCCGGTGTGTGTTCCACTACAGCCTGAGCGCATCTACGAGATATTCTCTCCCTTCCCCTGAGGCGACATGAGCCATGGTACAGCTGCATGGAGAAATGCTTTGTGGGGTGGATCCAGGCAAATGTTCAGCACCTTTTAGGGCTTTTTTGTCGTTGTTGGGTGAGGTTTCTGCCACATCAGCTAGCTGAGCCAACTGTGATCATGAGGGTGCCAGTGAAAAGCAGAAGAGATACACGTGAAGGTGTGGTGGCAGCACTGTGGCTGTGCTGACCCCAATCAGTGTGAGTTGCTGTGGGACGGCACTTCCAGTGGACAGTGAAGAACGGTGGTCAGATGAGAGAGAAAATGATAATAAAACCCCCAAATAATTGGACACCACGTGGAAAAACAGCACAAGGCACAGAAAAAGGATGAATATGAAAGACAAAATTCTGCCATATGTAGATAAACGTGCCCATGTTTTCGTTTGGGTTGCATTTTAACTGAATGCGAGTAACAGTACTGAGGTTGTTGACGCATATTTTAATTTGTAAAGATTTCGTTCTATGTGCAGTATACTCTTAAATCCCTGCAAAATATTTTCAATAGTTCAGGAAGGCATCTTGGGTAGTGATTGTAAGGGCTGTGACCTAGGTGACAGATATGGCAAATTTGTTCCACGGGCAGTGGCTCTGCTGAGGCTGATCCTCCTGCCCATACCCTGCCAAGCCGGTGGCTACGCCGCACTGCACTTGCTCGCCCCGGGCACCTCCGGGGCCTTGCTGCGCCCGCACCCCCCATCCTCCTCATCTTCATCCTCCTCCTCCTCTCTCCGGCCTTGGGCCTGCCCAGGAGGATGGTTTGTCCCTCCCCTCGCTCCTCCCCCGGTAACCGATGGTTCGATCCTGCAGGCAGCGTAGCCGGGGAACACGGGTTGCTGAGTGACCCGCTTGTGCGGCGGCTGCGCGGGGCGGTGAAGGGAGCGGCGACCCGGAAGCTCTACCATGTCCAGCCGCTTCCGGGACAACTCGGGGCCCGGTCACTGCCGGCCGTAGGGGGCGGCCATTTTCCCCAAGAGTGGAGCCGCGGGCCCTCCTGCTGGCGGCGGCGGCGGCCACAGCCACAGCGACTGAGCGGCGGAGCCTCGCGGGCGGGCACGGCCTCCACGTCGAGGCTGGGAAGCGGGAGAAGCGCCTGTGGTCGCCGCCGCCGTCCCCGCCGGGAGGATGTTTTCCTTCTCCACCGTGCAGCCGCAGGTGGGGGGCCCGTTGCGGTGCGCGGTTGGCAGCGGCTGCGGCCGGGGGTCACTCGGTGCCCGGGTGCAGGCAGCGGGGCGGGCGGAGGCGCTCGGGCGGGTTGCGGGCCCGGCTGAGGAGCCGAGGTCCCCAGGTCCCGGCTGCCCCGGTTTGGGGCTTTGTGGAGCGGAGGCAGAGGCGGGGGGCAGGCGGGGGGTGGCTCGGCCGCAGCGGGGAGGGAGCGGGCGGGGGCTGCGGCGGCCCGGGCTGCTTGTCCGGGAACCGAGTGCGCAGCTGGAGGGCGGGGAAGGGACGGGAAAAGCTTGTGAAATCTGAAATGAAGCTACTTGCAAATGGCGCTTTTTAGTTTCTGTTTTCATAGTAGGAGCAAGTGGGATACTGTTAATTGTCACGGGTTGTTGTGGAAAGGAGGAAGAAATTACTTAGAAGAGTTAGTGGAGGAAAAGTGCCTGAATTATTTGTTACGTAGAATAGCCTGGATGCAATCCGGAAGTTGTCTTTTGTTAGATGGTGAGTTGGCTGGGACTAATGCATTTTCTGAACTTTGATTTGAACCAGTGTTTTTAATTTTATGTTTTGTGCAAAGGGTATTAGTATGTGCTAGTCCTGTTTCCCAGGGATTTGATTGTTATTTCCAGATGCGGAGAATGTATCAATTGCTTTAGTGTAGTGAGATGACAGAACTTGTAATTATATTTTTAGGAGTGTCTCATTGCGTCTTTCCATAGTGCGAAATGCAGGAGGAAGGTTTGTTTAGTGGTTGGGATGCTGGCTGTGACCACTAGAGGCTTTATGGTTTTACCACAAACTCACAGAGTTTAATTATAACTTTAGATAATTAATTCTGAGGCGGTTTTCATGTCTCACAGCATTGTCTCTTGATCTTCTGTCTAGTCAACGCAGAGATGGAAGTTCTTGGGGAAGGACATTCACAGGCAGAGGCTTAATCAGATATTACAATCAGCTGTGGTTGCAGCAGCAGGAGTTACACCCCAACTTTCATCCCTACTGATATGTAATGAGGTGTTTTGGAAGTGTTGGAATTATTCGTACCATATATTCACAATAGATATAGTCACATGCTAGAGGAGGATCGTGATGTGTGGTGCACCTGGGCTTCTGTGCTGGTTTCATGAGGTGGTGTCACCGAGTTGGCTGAATGTTGTTGAACTGTGGAACTTAGTGTGATATGTGTATGTGCTTTGTGTAGGTTAGTGTGATACTTAGATATGGTGCTGAAGTGGGATCCGCAGGAAAGAAACATAAAGGGAATGTTTGGAAATAACTTGTATAATGCAGTAAGAAAAATACAGATATTTCAAGTTATAAAGGTATGAATTTATAGATGAAAATAGGTGCTGTCTGGAAAATAATACACGAGTCAGTAGTACTCTAAGAACAGTGATGTCTGAATTAGTAAGGTGTTGAGAAATCCTCGTGATTTAATGCTATTCAAAAGCAGCCACTGACTGAGCTTCTTGTTCTGCTTGGTTCAAAGAGAAGCAGTTTGATGAGATCTGTTGCTTGGTATCTGTCCAGATTTAGTCTAGGATTTACTATGTTACAGTATTTCATATTAAAGACTGAAATTAAGGCCTACTGCTAAATAGGTGGAATACCTCATTTACCAGTGTTTTTCTGTTCATGTTGTTCAAAGAGCTTTAGTTCTGTTCCATGGCTGTGCTGTGGAGTCCTAACCAGAATGGTGATCTTAGTTTTGGCTTGGCAGACGCCAAGACAGGCTCAGGATTATTTTAAGTGAACATTTCTTCCAAAGAAGTTTCTGAATGACATATAAACAGGTTTTAAACATTTCAAGAGATGTTGTCAACTTGCAGACTTGTCAGCATAGAAGTCGTTGGCTATTGTTTTTCCTCTCTTTTTCTCCTAGTGCTGATTGTGTTTCCTTTTTTGTGTCTTTTATTCCTATGTGGGGAAAAAAACCCCACAGCTATTTGAAATGTAAGTTAACTGACTGTGATGGGGGTGTGGTGACTACAAGGGAAAAACATTCAGTTTCACAAGGTTTTGTGTTTTATTTGCATGAAATGATTGTTAAATTTGTAATATTTGTCAGAAGACAGCAACTATCCTTATTGTTCTGTCATCTGGTTGCAACACATATCTAACAATGCAAACAAGTGATACATTAAAAAAATATTCTGAAGGAAGTATTAAGTGTAGTAGCAATTTTATTTTCCTGCTGTTTCAGCTAAGAACAATCTATAAGAAGTTGTCTATTATTTTTCTGTAACTAAACATTGTCCTAAGTGCAAATTGAGGGCAGTCTTTGCATCTCCTAAGTGTTGATGATCTATACATGTTTCTGTATTTGAAAAATCTAGTGATTATTTTCTTTAAACCATGCTTATGTTTGAAAACCAGGAGATGTAGCCTCTTTTTTTTTTTTCCCTCTTTTTTTCTCTCCTCTTTTTTTTTTCTCTTCCAAGCTGTGTGAGCTTCTAATTTGTCATGTGTACTTGAACTTTCTTTTTCCTTTAAATAGAGGCATCAGCTAACAATGTGGTGTTGAAGTTGGGTTCATGTGGTTTATTATGAATTCCTCGGTTAATTCCTCAGGGTTTGGAATGGAGATGTGTTCAAATAACTTAAACAAGTTATCAGATAAACAAGTTTATCTGATTTTGTTTTGTTTTGTTTTCCCCCAGGCTACCGTTCCCCTGAGTCACCTTATCAATGCCTTTCATTCGCCAAAAAGCTCCACTACTGCTGCCAGCACAGCATCCCTGCAGCCTGTCCAGAGGGACACCTCCCCAGAGCATGATCCTCTCAAGAGTGAGGTACTAAAAACCCTTGGGAAAAGTGGTGGTTTGCTTTTAACTGCATTAAATCTGAATAATATCAGTTTAAGTGAATTTAATATTTGACTCGTTTTATAAAATAATAAAACGTGACTAAATGAAACAATGCTAACACATAGAATGTAACTTTTTGACAGAAGTTCAGTTGGTGCTTTGGTAGTAAGGATTCTATAAAAATACAGCATTTCATTAATAAGAAAAAAGCTAATAGTCTCAGTAGTAATTTGCAAATGAGGAAGGGATTTGTTTTCACTGTCAACATTTATTGCTCTAAAGTAATCATAACTTTTCAGTTAATAAACCCCTTATTGTCTTTTCACTCCCTGAGTTCTAGCAAAGTGTTTCATTACTGCTTGTGAGAAAGTGGACTGTAGCTTAAAATACGTTGGGGGGTTTTGAGGGATTAAGTAGCATATTTGCATGTTTTCTTATTTTTCTATTAAAATGTCTTTCAGTATCATTACGTATTTTTGGTTCTTCACGTTGAAAATCAAAATACAGGAAGTGCAAAGTAGTATCAGATCTTGCCACTTTCGACTAATTTCTTAAAACAAGTATTAAAACTAAGAATATTTGAGAGGAAAAACGTGAAGTCTCACTAACTGCAGAACTTTGGAAATCTGCATGGATTGTACTAATAATTCCTGTGTTCCAATTCCATTCTTGAGGGGGTTTTATTGTTTGTGTGTTTTTTGTGATTCTGTATTTCCTTCTGGTGATAAAAATTGATTCCAGCGTGAGAGCTGGGTTATTGAACGAAAGTGAAAGTATGTTTCTTTATTTCAGTTCTGTATTTGTCTTTCTACTTAGCAAGAGAATCTGGTCTCCTTTACATATAGAGGGTTTTCCCCATTAACTATTTTCTCTCTAATTTGTTGTGCACCTGTTTGCTTCCTCCTTGCATGATAAAAGTAGAAAAATAATAATTTTAAAAGTCTTTCTTAATGCATTTTTAAAGCAAGTCATTTAGACTATAGTAAACCTAAGCTTAAATAAAGATTATGCTCAAATTTAACATCAGCAAATACTGACATAGTACATGCAGTTCTAATACTGAATAAAGTTGAACTATTAGAATGGCAAGAATCTTTATTTGAGAATGTGAAGCTTCTGCTGAGAAGTTAAATCTGCATTTGGAAGTAGTAAGACTAGTAAGCCCTTCTGAAGGGTCACAGAAAATGTTACTTTTTTTTTTTCTGTCCCCCCTAGCATTTCCGTAATTTTCCAAGCAGTTGTTTAGTTGAAGTAGGAAGGCTTGATAGGCTTGATCTGCTCCTCTAGACCACGTGTAAAAGTCAAATTACGTTTAAAAATGTGTTCTTACTTATTTTAAGTAAAAGTGGACCAGAAGCAATCTACCCTAGCCTTTAAAACAGAATACTTTGTTTACCTAAGAATTCCATTTTAAGCTATAAACTTTGAATACCGTGATGCATCTAGGTATCTGTTCTAGAAAGGCTTCTTTTGACATTTTATTCAAATATTTTTTCATGTATTTCTTTTTATTTGATCTAATTTCACCTTGAAAGTAGATCAACATAAAGCTTACATAAAAGCAATTTAGGAAAAACAAAAGCATGATGTTTTAATAATCAAAAAGTAAATATCTGTGCAAATACATTTAGAATATAATATTTGCTTCTCAGTTAAGATTATGTTACTGCAGAAGCAATATCGAGAGGCCGATAGATATTTTAAAGGGTTCAAACCAATATATATTTTTAAAACATAGTCTCCTGTAAAAAGATTTTTTCCTGTCTGTAAAATACAAGATTAAAATTACTTTGATCGAGGTTACTTCTTTAGTAACTCACGTATATGTGCTTGACCTCCTGGGTTTTTTCATAGTTTCTTTGCTTTCTAGGAAATCCCAGATCCTAGTACTTACCTTTTCCCCACAGAAACTTTTGCCTTTCGTTGTGTGTCTGCTCAGCTCGTAGCTTTTTATTATTTTAATGCTGGTTGTAGTTTCTAAATATCCAGTCTTTGTGCTGCTGCTGAATCTGCACTATGGCTGGCCCAAAAAAAGAAAAGGTTGAAGGGATTTTGCGGTTTGCTTGCTTGGATGAAATATAATGGGTGGTTATCGCTGTGCATCTTTCCCCCTTGTGCTCTCCATTTACTCTACCATAAAGAGCAGAAGGAATTGGAAAATGGCATTTTTCTCTTGCCTCTTGCTCGGGGAGCAGGAAGGTGATAGAAATACTGAATTCAGAAGAAAATATACTTGTCATTAATGTACTGTAACAATGAAAGTATCAGTGTGTGCAAATGGAAAAGTTATTCTGCATTGACAGCAAGCATTCTTTCTTTAGTCATGTCCTTTCATTCATCTTTATTTAGAAAAAATTTATTTCAGTCTGAACTGTGAAATACAGGTGCTATATCAAGCTGAAAAGTTAACTTAGTTATTCTTTTTTCCCTAAGGTAATCTTAAGTAAATGTTAATCATTTATTTGTTTTGCAGTCCGTACTTAAATTAAGAGATCTGGGATTGAAAGCTAACCAGTTCAAAGAGTTGGTGAACAGGTTGCTTCCTGGCTTTGGTGCAGAAAACAGAGTCTCTTCGCAGTGGCACACATCGTACATCTCTGCTGAGTCCTTCTTTGAAAATAAGCATGGTATGTTTCAGAGTAAAGCGCTTAAGAGAATTGGTAACCATTAGGTTAGAAAGGTGAACATAATTATTTTTTAATCTCTGGTGCTCTAGATAACTTGTAGTTTAAAAATCTGTCATAAAAAGAATATTAATATATATTTTATTGTATACAGGTTATCTCTAGAGTGGTACTTTTGAACCCTGTGAATTTTAGAAAATTTAACCCACAGTTGAAGTTGGCTGCTATTAAACTTGTCTGAACTCAGCTGTAGTACAAGTGCATTGTGTCTTAATGGTGAACCTGAGATATGATTTTTTTCAATGGTTTGTTTTACCAAATAGAAGAAATCAGTTAACACAGTCATGAACATGTCCAGTTTACATTATTTCCTTTTTTTGCTTGAAGCAGTGTTACACAAGGACATTAATTAGAAAGGAATTTGGGATTGCAAACTTTTAATGGTTCGTGTAGAGTATTTCATTTCTGAAATAAACCAAGAGTGGTTCCTTACAGACATTTTGTTGGGATTAGTCTAAAATGCAGGAAGCAAGGCCATTGTAAATGCTCAAGAGTGTGTTAGAAGAAGCGAAAACCACATTTGAGATAGTGCCTATATAGTGTTGCAGTTGGGAGAAAGAGCATAAGAATTTCTCAGGGCTATTATGAAGAAAAAAGTATTGAATCATATTGTGCTGTGAGACACAAAAAAATTAGCCCAGAGGCAGTTTGCTGAATGTGAAGAATAAAGTTGCAAATCCTTCAAAGCTTCCATAGATTAAGATGGCAGCTCACCAGACTGGTTGTTTCATTCACAGTTGAAAAACAAGGTTATAGGTGGAAAACTGCCAAGGGGGAGCTAGATATTCAAGAATGTGCTTTTGGTGTAGGTGACACTGCTTGCTGTGGAGGAGTGTTACTATTGGTATGTGTATGTTGTGCGTCTACTTGAGCTTAAAGTGAGGAGAGTATTTATGTGTTTTTTAAACGAATGTGTTCATAATTGTGTAGTATTAATTAGCCAATATGCAGTGTTGTAGAAGAGTGCAAAATACACAGCACTGTAGAATTAATAGCTAATATTTTTTCTCTTTCACATAGTTCCTCAGTATTTCATTCATTAGTTTGTAAGCTGTTATTACAACCATATAACTTCAAAAAATTTAGCAGGAGCACTAGCTTTTTTTTTTTTTTGCGGTCCTAAGTGTATCTAACTGATTTAATAACTTTATCAGAATATGTACAATAAAGTAAAAAACACCCTTTTTGTGATTACATTAGATTCTGAATTACTATGGAAGAGAGCATATATAAGCTTGGCTTCCATTTTTTTTTCCCCTTCCCTCCCCAGGTCTCTGTTTCTTAAATAATTCTTACCTGCTAAATGAGGATTTCTTTGATCTTTTGGTAACTAAACAGCAGATAAATCATAGTCTTCTTTCCTTGCAGTCTATAGCATGCTTGAAATAGTATCTCCTCATAACTTTTTCGCTGTGTTGCTCTTTTATTTCTTTCTTTCTTGTTTCTATGCTGTATGAAGACTGTACAGTTAAGTAGACTTAGTACAGTTTAAAATGTTTTCCTACGTTATACATAGTCTGTTTTAAAACGCCTTTGAGCAATCTGTTCTTTAAAGCCTTTGAAACTGAATGGTTGGTTGAATGCTGGTCCTTCAGCTTCCTGAATGTCTTCTGATTCCAGTCCAGTTTAGATAACTTGATTGGGCTCTGTACAGGCAGGCAGGGTTCTCCCTCCCAGATACAGCTTCAAATTCAAGATTCTGGGTACCAATATTTTTTGGAAGTTCTGGTTAGAAAAAAATTCCAGTATACTGCAAAGTGTCTGACATAGGCTAATACAAATAAGTTAATTATCTGTGTCCTGGTAATGGCCAATTTGTTTAATCACAGATGTCTGAAGGACCGTAGTAAAATAGAATTAACATTTAAGAAAGAAAAATCAACCTATGCAAGCAGTAATGTTTAACTGCCATTTAATATAGGGTGTTATTTACACTTTGCTTTCTATTTTTACAGGTTTCGTGGATGTTTTCAGTACTTTACGCTCATCTTGTTTGTACAGACAGCATCCTAATCCTCTCCAGAATTTCTGTTCAGATGTTCGGTGTTGGCCAGGTATAAAACAATAAACTATGCAATTTTTAATCTCTATAGTATCTGTTTAATCTGGGAGAGTATTTTTACTTACGTCTTAGAGGCATCATTCAGGAAATACTGTTAGACTTCCAGGAGGAACTTTATATTGATATTAACACTTTAAATCATGAAATTATTTTTGCATTTGAGTAGTGTGTTTCCAGAATTAAGTTAGTAAACATGGTGTAACTATAGAATCTTTTTCAAATATGTCAGTATTTGAGGATCATATTTTTAAAGGATGATAGTTGAACTGTCTGCTTATGGAATCAATAAATACGTCGAGTCTGGTATTCATCCAGGCAAAATTTCTAAGGTGCTTGGTGACTGGTTTAAACACTTCTGAATGTATGATGAGTAATAACAGGGCTGCGTTAGCAAGAACATAATCAGGAGTTCAGGGAGTTCAGGTATTGTCCTCTGTTCTGTTCTTCTGATGCTACGTCTGGATATTGTGTCCAGTTGTGTCCCATGGTTAAGAGAGAGAGGCTGACAAAATGGAGATAGCTCAGTGATGGGCCACAAGGCAGGGTGCAGATTGTTGGGCATTTAATATACAGGGAAGCAGAAGGATCTGAGGTTTTGAAGTTAGCAGAAGAGAAGGCAAGGAGTGGTCTAGTTGCTGTTGGAGCCATATTAGTTACACTTCTCTTGCACACCTCAAAGAAGAGGCAAATACGAGTAAGAGCAAAGGAAGTTCCTGTTGGAAAATTTTAACAATGAGAATGGCTAAGTTCTGAAACAGGTTGTCTGGAGAGGTTGTGTTATCTTAATGCTTGGAGATATTAAAAACTGAGTTGGATGAGGTCCAGAGCTACGTGACCTGGTGTTGAAGTCAGACCTTTTTTGAGCAGGTGTTTGACCAGATCACCTCCAGAAGTTCCTTTTCTCTGGTGCTATTATATGATAACAGAAGGCTTAGTTAAAACTATATAATTGACTGGTATTGGTGGTTATTTTAAAACATAGTAGAGATGGAAGATAAATATTTTTGGGCTTTTTTGATTTATGTGATAGAATCTTCATTGCAAGGTTTCTGATGTGATAGATGGTGACATAGTGCTATAAGTTCACTGTGACATATAGTGCTATAAGGCCACTGTGTTTAAGTGGTCTCATTTCTTCTGTCAGTTCTGAGGTTAACAGCACACCTCAGCCATTCCAGATCTCCTTGGGGCACCTTATAAAAGCTGAGCTTTTAGCCAAAGCTTATTTTAGAGCAGGAAACTTCATTCCCATCCTTCTGGATTAGCTTCAGAGTGTTGCATGTTTGTCAGCCTGCCTGGATTTAATTTGGGCGTATGTCTCTTCTGTTCCCTGTGACAGTGGTAGGGTTGGCCAATTTTCTGTAATTCACAATGTGGAGTCCTGATTATTTTAACACAAAAAAAATATGGGAAAATATTGCAAAACAGTAGGGAGCTTGCTTGCAAGTTCAGACTACAAACATGATTAATGACCATGTAACTATCTGTTTACAGTACTAAAATTGATTGGTTCATTTATGCAGTTTATTACTGTTAGATCTAGAGGTGTCTGTCATACAGTTTTCTGGTTTTTACTGTTTTGATCAGGCATCTTGAACAGATTGCTCTTTGCAATTCTCTTCACTTTCTACTGTGGATATTTTGGGAGGATTATATTCAGTTCAATCGTGATAGTCTTTTTCATACAATAGTTTCTGAAATCTCTTTGGCCTTTTTTCTTTTGTAGTGGTAGTAATGGATAGTTTTTAGCTTTTTACATTTATTATTACTGTTTTAAGTTTACATACAGTTGCGGACCTTTAAGACTTTGAGATCGAGAGCAAGACGTCTGCAGTCAACATCTGAACAACTCACAGAAACAAGAACCTCACTTTCTTCGCTTTTGAAGGTAAACACAAGTAGTATTATGAAGTTGGTTTGGGCTTATTCAGACCATCTCTTTCTCTTGCGTGAACCATCACAATTTACCAAGGGTGTTTTGTTTCACTAGTGTGAAAAATTTTCTTAATTCTAAAACTTGAGCTATTGACAACATTGTTTTTTCTTATTAATATGCAGATTTGCCTCATATATCATCAATATAAAGGTTATTTCTGTTTTTTATGATAGTAGTATCAGTGTTTTACATTCTAGAAATAAAATTCTTTGTATTCTGTTTTTGTGGCTTTGTTAACAAAGAGCTTGGAGTCAAATGAAGTATTAATTTAAACAAATACAGCTAGTTTAACATACGAGAATGTGTATTTTTTTTAAGCAGTTCAGCATCTGATTGTTGCCTTAAGAACTGACTTACTTGTGCCTAGTATATTTTTAAGGTACAAAAATTCTAAACTCCATGTTTTTATGGGTTACAAACACACTTAGGTACTTTGAATTCAGTAGATAACTAGCAGGCTTGGGGCAGCCGAGTGCTTAACAAAACTGAGTTACCCTAGGTGTTCTTTGCTTCTAACCAGTTGTACAGAAGTCAGGCTAATTAAAGTGTTTGATCTTATTGTGGATGTAAATTAGCTTTGATCAAGCTCTATCAAAACTGTGCTTATGAAGATGTTTCACATTTGGAAATACAGGTGGACCCACCTTTTTGAAAAACCCTGTGGTTTAAGTTGATTTCATGAAGCAAAAAACCTAAGCTAACAACTCCCCCTGAATCTGGTGTACAAAGAAGCCTGTGTGCAAATCTGCCGTAGGCTGCGTTTGCTGTGTGGAGCTGGGGTCCAGGAGGGCTCTGAACTGGACCTGTTCAGCAAGAATCAGGGTGCCCCTGTGTGGAGCCATTGTGATTCCACGCTTCAAGCTGCTGCCTGGTGTTGTCTGACTGACCCCATAGTACCTGAATTATATGCTGGTTTTATTTGATTTTTTTTCCCTTCACCCGTGCTAGCCAGGTAGTAAGTTAACTCTGTATTCAAACTTAGAGTGGTATACTAACACTGCTGTGGAAAACATTTTAGGGCTTTTTCCTGAGAAAGCGAAGAATTGATGTTGAAAACTTGGATGCGCTAATGAAAACAAAAAACATCCCAGAGGCACACCAGGATGCTTTTAAAACTGGTTTTGCAGAAGGCTTTTTGAAAGCACAAGTATTCCTGCAAAAAACACTTGGTAAGTTGCCCTAGTTTGTGTATCTTGTCTTTGCATTCAGAAGGTAGTTTATTTCAGCCCATTTAAAAACTTTTCTTTGTTTTCTTTTACAGATTCCTTAAGAAGATCACGTTTGCTTTCTTTCTTTCTCTTCGTTCTTTGTTTTTATCTTGCTGTATATTCATCATTTTTACCTGGGAAAGGCTCCTTTTCTGATGCTGGTTAGTTAACTCTTTTCCCTCCCTCTCTCACTTGAGTTGTTTCTTCCACTAAGTTTAGCACAAATTTAATGCGTTATGATGTTATGATTGTTCAATGTACTGATGAGAGAGAAGAGTTATTTACTGCTTTTGGGTGCAGCCTTTCAGATAATAGTGTGATAACAAAAAAGTTGTCTGATAGTATAATTATTTTAATTCTTTTAGTGAAACAATTACATGGAAACAAGCAGAGAAGTCAGACTGTTCGCCAATTACGTATTTAGATGATGTGTTACCTAGCTCACCAGTAGGCAAAATAGTTTGATTTTTGTTTGTAATCACAGCCTAGTTTATAGCAACTAGGTACTTGCATGACCAAATTATCATTTTGAGAAAACTGTTGGAAATAGCAGAATGGTCAAAGGCTGAGCTAATGTAAATGCAGAATTTCGGCTTCATGCTGTCACCTGGGTCTCAAGAAAGTTAGAGTGTGTGCAGAAACACTGAGGAAGAATTTGTGGCTTTGTCTACCTGCTTTTGGATGCAGGGCTTTCAGCACTTCAAATGACTAAAAAGCACTTACATTACTGAATTAACTGCAAATATTTTAAAGGTTTGTTTGTGGTGGTTGTTTCTGTTTTATTTAGGTTTTGGTTCTTATTTCCTTTTTAAGTAAATCTTATTCTTACTGGACACTTGTAAATGGAAACATGTCCTTTTAAAAGGGCGGGTGTAAACTTAGCAGCGTAATGGTATGCATTCAAGTGCAAAGTTCAGTCTTGGAATGAAATGACTTAATGTATACATTTGTCGTTCATCATCTGCTGTTTGCTATTAGTACGCTTTCGAACATCGAGTATCTTTGATGCAGCAGTTGATCCAATCCAGTTGAAAAATGTCACCTTTGAACATGTAAAAGGGGTAAGTTCAAAAGTGAAGTGTGTGATTGCTTAACTAGTCATTGTGAGCCTGAAGAATGTCTTGCTCTGTTCAAGAAATTTCTTTGTATGAACTGAAACCTTATATATATTGACCACTTCAAGATCAAGAAAGGTTTTAACCACTCTTAGTCAATTCTGTATTTTAGTAGCATTTAATACCTTAAGAAAGGTGCCATCTCAACTTGTTGAATTGCATTTTTAAAGGCTAGAATGGCAAAAGGTGGGCCATAAATATCCATGTTAATCTACTTTTTGCAGAAGTTGACCAATACAAGAAGATGATAAAGCCATTTGATTATTTCTCGCTTAGTACCATCTCTTTCAGATATGTGATATTAGGACAGGAGAGACGGAGATTCCCAGAAAGATGTGGGCATGTCACCGCTGATGGGATAGCTTTATTTTTTAATTCAACTTGTTCTTTGGCTGTCAGTGGCAAAATGAGGACCTCGCCCTCTCTTTCCCCTTGGACAAATAGATAGAATTAATCTCTTTTTAGCTAATTAGACTATTATTTTGGTGTAGAATTTTTGATTCTTTTTTCATTTTGTTGGTCAGATCTGATCTTGAGCTGGTTATTCCTTTAGTACTATTAACTTTAGTGTATACTTATTATTCCTGTGAACAGTTCTAGGAAATAGGTTGAGTTAAACTCATGGACACTTGGTATCCACACAAATTCTGTAGTACACTTTTATCTCTTCTTTCTGTTGTGTATTTTTGATCAATACACAGGTAGAGACTTAGACTTGTCTAAGTTTCTAATATAAAACTCACAAAGATGATGCAGCGTTTTATAAATGCTTAGTTATATTTTCTGGCATGTTTTTAATGTGTAGGTTGAAGAAGCTAAACAAGAATTGCAAGAAGTTGTGGAATTCCTAAAAAACCCGCATAAATTTACTGTACTAGGAGGTAAACTTCCAAAAGGTAAGAATCGTTGCTCAGAAGAAGTTAAAATCACTTATAGCCATGGCCGTCTTTGTAACTTTGTTCTGTACTGAGTGACAAACTTACAGTCTAGCTTCTGAATGTTTTTTTCCTTTAGTTAGGGAATCAAAAACATACGTAACCAAACTGGGCCTGAGTACAACTGTTGGATTTAGTTTGTATTTGGGAACAGTAGTGAAATAATGTTAAATGTAGATACTAGATGTCCTTGTTTTTCTAAAATATTTGAAGAACAAATGGATCTTTGAGGAGAATTGCAAAAGCTTCTTTATTAAAGGATACCCTTTAAATGAGGTACTTGGGGGTGGGGAAGCGGGGGTGAGGTGGTTCTGGTGCGTGCTTCCTCTCTTACCTTCCATTCCCCAAGTGTAAAAATTGGTTGTTACTGCCTACCCCCACAGAGCGTTTGAGGTATCTGAGATATTCAGATAGAAGAAGCAAAGATGCCCGAGTACATCTTACACTTGGTAGAAATTCAATAATAACATTAGAGGTAATCAGCTGTGACAGTGCAAAGCAGCAGAGTGCAGATTCTAGGCAAAAAGCCTTTCAGAAATCAAACCTGTGTTTATCGTTGTTAGCAGCCACCTTCACGGGGTTAAGAATTGATATTTCTATGAAGTGCGAAGTAAACCTTTTAGGGATGATGTACCAAACTACCCATTTTTTTCTAGTTTGTAACTGAACATAACATAGTATTAAAAAAATATTTACTGATAAAGTTATGCGTAATTTGTGCTAATGCCTTTTTGAGTACAACTTTATGTAGCCCAGAATTCTTTAGATCTGTATTATTTTTCACCTCCTTTAGCTGTCTCTATAAGAGTCTCTTCTTTTTAAAGTTAATAGCTTCCTGTCACCAGAATTTTTAATTCTGTTTTACCTTTTTTCAGAAAGATACATAAGTTTAGTCTTGAAAACTTAAGATAATGCGAAAATGGCCTTTATTTCTTCTGTACTGCATTTAGCAACTTACATGCTTGCTAACTTCTTTAGTTTAGAAACAAATGCTTTCGTTTAAAAGGATTATTAAACTTGGTTGTGGTAGAAGACCAAGTGAATCTGAAATATGTGAGCCTGATAAGTCTGTTTCCTGGTGGTGCTCTACACTGTTTAAAGTAAATTACTTGGAATTATTTAATTTAAAAAAATCCACTTTCAGAAATGGCTAGCAAAATGTTAGTTTGAAGAACACACTATTAGGGATTCAGCTGCTAAACTGAGCAGTAACTTTGTAGAATATTTCAGGCTTCTGTTTTAATTTGGTAGTCTTACAAGTCATTTCCATATGGATCAGAGTGGATCTAGATCTGTTGTAGGAAACTTCTTCAGGCTGCAGGTAATGAGCAGTATCTGATGTGGGATGTAATGGCTTTTTGAAGCCAAGTGTAAATGATTTACTTCTAATGTATGGAAGAAACAGTACTACATGTATAAGATGACTGTGTGGGTTTGGTGGTTTTGTTGTTTGGGGTTTTTTTTGTTTGTCTCTTTAGGTATTCTGTTAGTTGGACCACCTGGTACTGGTAAAACTCTTCTTGCAAGGGCTGTAGCTGGTGAAGCTGATGTTCCATTTTATTATGCATCTGGATCTGAGTTTGATGAGATGTTTGTTGGTGTTGGAGCTAGTCGCATCCGGAGCCTATTCAGTAAGTTAAATACTTGTGGTTTTTAAATCTTTTGACATACAAGATTAAGTATTCAGTGTTTACAAGGTTTGATTAGGTAGAGTTCAGGTTAATAAATAAAATTTTAATGGTGTTGGTAAATCTCAGAATTCTGTGAGTGTCAATTAACTGTGGAATCTTATTAATTGTCAGATGAAATTGTAGCAAAAATTATAACTGATGTTACAACACTCCCAGAGGGAACAGAAGTAGTTTAATTAGAAATGTGCTATAACCTAAAGGGAATATTTAAAATTGCAATTTACTTACTGTCATATGTAAATTATTGTGAATTTGAATTAAAGTGTAAACTTAAAAAATAGCATTAACGTTCTCGATTACTTATCTCATATTTTTATGTTGTCTTTTTCCTTTCTCTGAAGTAGAATTTTGCGGGATCATACTGTAACACTACGCTGAGATTTCATTTCTCATGCCCATCAACAAGCCCAGAATAAAGGGCATTACATGAAACTTTTAAAATTCATATTTAGATTGGTAACTTTCACAGAAGAGGCTTTCTATTTTAAGTATGCAAGTAAATATTGTCAGGAGTGGGGGGAATCCAGCTTCTTTCTGAAATGGAAGTTTGACAGTGTCAGGCATATACAATGTAGAAAGTAGTTGGCATTTGTAGAAGAAATGTATGTTGCTTCGTATGGAAGGGATGCAAAATGTAACCCGTGTTGTACCTTAAAATGTGCATTTCTTTCTGTTGACTGTGAAATTTTCGATGACTGACTTGTAGGTCAATATCCATGTTACAGATTTGTCTAGCTGGGTGAGATGAGTTGCATCCTGGTATGCACGTACCTGTTGGTGGTCTTAAAGTTTATTATTACATTTTTATTTTGTTTTTTTAATACCTGAAAACTTGTGAGTGAGGTCTTCACTGTTAAATAACAAGCAGGTTCTGTTAAAATAAGTTGGTGTTTAGACTCATCACATTTCATGTTGTTTAATAGATCCATGTTCTCCACCCAAGTCTATGAAATAAATTATTGAAGGAGTTGATACAAAATATAACTGATTTCTTAATCTCTTTTACTTGTAATTTGTTGTAGCATGGTAAGAATAAGGTGATCTGGAGATAAAAAATGTTGCTTTTCTTTGTGTCGCTTCATTTCAAAAATATATTTCGGGTTTTTTTAGGGTAAAATCAAGACAGTTCTGGTGATGCTAGTAGAACAGTAAGAGAAATAGTAGAATCCTAAATTACATGATACATTTTTCTTTTGTGTGCTTCAAGTGTCCTGCTATTTTTGTTTTGTCAGGGGAAGCAAAAGCAAATGCACCGTGTGTTATATTTATTGATGAGTTGGACTCTGTTGGTGGGAAGAGAATTGAATCTCCAATGCATCCCTATTCAAGACAGACCATTAATCAACTTCTTGCTGAAATGGATGGGTAAATATATGGATTCTGAGGGCATAGAAGGTGCTTGACTGACTGGTATTTGGAATATTTGAGTGCATTTTTCTTCCCTTGAAAGCTTGCTTTTTTTTTTTTTAATGCTTTTAAGTGCTGCCAACAGTAGCATTAATGACCTTACTGTAAAGAATATAGAAGCTTCTGAGTTGCAGTAGTACAATAGTTGCAATTATTTTAAATAATTTCTCGATTTTTTTAGGCTGCTTATATATCTGAAGGAAGGAGTTCAGCTCTGCTTTTACCAGTTGCTGGGTTAAATGTCATTCTTGGATCTCATGTTATGTTTTGATAGCGTGTTTTTTACTGACCAGTTGAGGTTATCTGAAATAAGAAATAGAAGTAGTTATTGACTAAAAAATGGTGTAAATTCTGTCTCAACCCCCCCCCACCCCAGCATTCTTACCCTTTTGTCTTTTTCCTGTACAGGTTTAAACCTAATGAAGGTGTTGTTACTATTGGTGCAACAAACTTCCCTGAAGCGTTAGATAAGTGAGTATAATGTATTGATAATTTCTACAGAGCATGTATTAAAAACCCAATAAACAACCCCCCACCCCCAAACAACAACAAAGTTGCTTCAGATAATCTTGTATGACAGCAATATGTTAATAGCTGGGATTTTTCCCTCTTAAAAAGGATGTGTATTGACCAGTTTTTCGCATTTAAAACGTTTTTGAGTTAAATATGGAGAAATAAGTAACATGCTTCTAAGCATCTAAAATTTCTGTAAATTTTTATACTTAAATTGACTACCTGCATTCCTTGTTTGCAATACAAAATTTTCAAATGCAAAATAACTTTTGAAATGGGTTGGTAATAAACATATTTCATCTGTGTTTTTACCAATAAGAAAATCGTATTCTTTGGACCTGCTCATCAGACATAGTCTGGATCATAGATATCTTTAGAAATATTACATGTGGTTTTTTTTCCTTTTATATATTAGTAACAGTTTACTGCAACATTTCTGAGTCATTTTATTAAATTGTCTTTTCCATTAGTGCTTTAATACGTCCTGGTCGCTTTGATATGCAAGTTACTGTTCCCAAGCCTGATGTGAGAGGTCGTACAGAAATTCTGAAGTGGTACCTTAATAAAATAAAGTATGATCCATGTAAGTAAATACTTTGCTGTAGTATTTTTTTACGTAACAGTTTTTATACTGGATCAGCCCTCTCCTATATTAGTCATTTATTCCATCAGCAATTTTGGCTTTACCATGTGTCTCAGTAAAGAACACAAAAATTGCCTAGTACGTTCCATTATGACAGTTTTCTGAGACACTCTTTCTTTCTAGTCCCAAACAGTTCATGGTGTCTTAAGAATTATGCTTCATGTCTTCTAAAGCTGAATTTTTTTTTAATGCGTTATTTTAATAGACCATAATTCTTGCTTCTAATTCTATCATTTCTTGATATTTCTTCATGATACGAGCTTTTTTGGGAGCAATATGGACCCTAATGACAAGTTTGTTTTTCCCCACAGCTGTTGATCCAGAAATAATTGCTCGTGGCACGGTGGGATTTTCTGGAGCAGAGCTTGAGAATCTTGTAAATCAAGCTGCCTTAAAGGCAGCTGTTGATGGAAAAGATATGGTAACCATGAAAGAGCTAGAATTCTCCAAGGACAAAATTCTAATGGGTAGGATTTTAGACAAAAGACATACATATATGTTACAGTACACAGGGGTTTTCTTGTGTGATTAAGACTTTTTTTGGGAAAAAAAAAAGTCTTCTGGTAATTTATTCTGAATAGAACCCTTTGAGACTGGAGAGTAGTATGTAAAATCTAGTATGGAATACATTATTTAAGACTTGATATCTTTCTTATCAAAAATGCTACATGTTTTACTTGAGCTTAGAAGACGACACAGGCTTGATTTCTTACCCTTCCCCTACTCATTCCTAAAGGAAAGGACAGAGTAAATGATTAGAAACCTGGAACTTCTGTTCAACTAACTTGTCATGTGGTAACAAAAAACATCTGAGACGTGCACATTAAAAATCTGGTCTGTTCATACTCGAGAGAAGAAATGGAATTTTCTTAGACTGCATTTTAAATCTGTTTCTTTAAAAGCAACTTGTCTGTAGAGTATATTGAGGTGCATTTTAAACATTAAAATCCTACACGTAAACATTTTGCACTTAACGAGCGTTAGTTAACTTTGCTTGTGTGATGTTCCTCAGCTACTTTGTGCTCTGTTTATGTAATATATGGTTTGTGGTGATCAGCTGTACAAAAAGGTTCATTTAATGTTCCTTTGTTTAAGGACCTGAACGTAGAAGTGTGGAAATTGATGAGAAAAACAAAACCATCACCGCTTACCATGAATCTGGACATGCTATCATCGCGTATTATACTAAGGATGCAATGCCCATCAACAAGGCTACAATCATGACACGAGGAACAACGCTTGGACATGTGAGTGTTTGTGGAATTTGATGTTGGTTTAGTGGTGTCGAGGGATTTGCGAACAGTGTTTTTGTTGTAATTATATTAATGCATGTTGCAATATGTAGAAATACTCAGTTATGAGCAATCTCTTGGAAAACTCACTGGTCATCTTCTCTGTGTGATAGAAAGCTTTCTTCATTTTGAAATAAAATAAAATTTTTCAGATTCACTATTTCTTCTATTGTTGCCTGACCACACTTGTGTATCTTATAGGTGTCTTTGCTCCCAGAAAATGACAGATGGAGTGAAACTAGATCCCAGTTGCTTGCGCAGATGGATGTCTGTATGGGAGGAAGAGTAGCAGAAGAGCTCATATTTGGAAGTGATCACATCACAACAGGTCCCATTTTGTAGTTAAAAGAAGTTTTGATCACAGCTTTTGGACTGGCATGTTTAACTTGGCTTCAATAACATAATTTTACATCTGTTCACTCTCTAGGTGCTTCCAGTGATTTTGACAATGCTACTAAAATTGCAAAACTGATGGTGACTAGATTTGGAATGAGCGAGAAGGTAGTATCATCAATCCTTAAATATTTATCTAGTACAAAGAAATGTTCTGTAACTAAATGCCTGTTTGGCTGTCAGTGATCAGAGACTAAGTCGTTCTGGTAGAAAAGTAAGTGAGCCTTATGACTGGCCGTGCTATAAGAGAGCTTAACTAGAAAACATGTATATTTGACAGTTTAAAAATGAACTTGCACAATCTTCACCTCATCATTATTTTGAAAGTTACTGATGTTTGTAGTTATCCTCAATTCTAAAATGTTTGGTTTTATCTTGGGGGTGAGGTGTGGCAACAGCGCTGACTTTTGTAGACTTCGAAAGAAACTTCTTGAGTCATCTCTATTACACAACAAGTGTTAGTAGTCTGGGGATTTTGTTTTGCTTTTTGAATAAGAAAACAATCAGGATCTGTACTGTGACATATTGAAATAGAACTGTGAAGTGACTACACAGCTGCTGAACAGACTTCTTGTTTTGCTCCTGTTGCATTTGATCAATGGTTTTATTTGTTTGCACATAGAAGCTATAGGTGCCGAAGCTCTTCCCGTGTTGTTTGTGTATTACTGCAGCAGCGGCAAAAGATCAAGATTTTTTGTTGTTGTTTTTTAGCTTGGTGTTATGACCTATACTGATTCGGGCAAACTTAGCCCTGAAACTCAGTCTGCAATTGAACAGGAAGTAAGAACACTTCTACGGGTAAGATTCTCTTCTCCTCTGCTCTGATACATTTATTTTCAGATGAGCATCAGCGTACTTGGTTATTCAGTTTGGTAATGTATATTGGTGAAAATACACAGGTGGATGGAAGTATTTCCAGGTATTAAATGTAGCTGCAACTTTGAATCTCTGCATATCAAAGTGTTTTGGTAATTGTCATGCACAAGTAGCGAGAAGCAAGTTGGTGCTGTTAGGTTCTTCAGTACATGCTTTAACACTTCTCTTATGTTTGGTCGGGATTTGTATTTTGCCTGTTTGATTTATAGGAAAAAAAGTATGGCTATACATTGTTTTAAAACAGATGTGAATGTTTTTGAACTTGCAGCTGAATTATTTTGTATAGACTCACAGGAATGGCCCTATCGGATCTGTATCCCACTCCTCACAGTGATCACTATCAGGTGCTTTAGGAAAATTTGTAACATTTTGTAATCACAGAACTTCCAGATCACTGTTCTAGTAATCTGAATTAGCTTGGTACAGGCAGCAGAATTATGTATTCAGAGCGTTTAAATGATTAACACTTTTGCTGTAGCTGGTTTTGAACTGACTCAATCATGTCAGAACTACCTCTGTATAATTAGAAGTTAAAGCTGGTAACGCTGGCGATGTGCATCTACTTGCAGCAATTGGTAACTTGTTGGGTAGCATTCAGCTTTCTGAAAGTACATAATACTTTGAGAGTTTTATTAGCTTTTAAAAACTTCAGTCTTTGAGGAACGTCCCTTGAATGCTGTAGCACTGCTCGTAATGGAAAATCAAATCTATTTAATTTAATTGGCAACTTTTGAAATCTCTTAAGTCTTTTCTAAGTCATATATAAAAAACCTAAGGTCTGTCTCAGGATTTTATTTTTAGTCCTACTTCTGCAAAATGCAAAGGTGGCATAATTTTTTAAAAAATTATTAATAATTATGCCAGCCGGATTTTAAATCTTCATGACACAGGAGCTGTGCTGGCTATGAACTGTAAGGCACAACTTTAAATGTTTGTTTCAAGCTGTATTTACCAGGAAGCAATTTATAAAGTGGAATCTTGCTGTTGTTTTTGTTTAAAGTCTTAAAATCTCGTTTTCCTTTTTTTTTTAATATTAGGACTCATACGAGCGAGCAAAGAACATCTTGAAGACTCGTGCAAAAGAACACAAGAATTTAGCAGAAGCTTTATTGAAATACGAGACTTTGGACGCCAAAGAAATCCAAATTGTTCTAGAGGGGAAAAAACTAGAAGTAAGATGATAACTTCTGTGATACAGCAACTGATAATTCGAAGAATGTACATCTAGCAGTGCAGTAGTCTTATGCAGCATAGCATTTTTTTCCCTTCCTGATGTGTGTATGGCATTAGTGACACTTTGTTATTCTGTCTCTTGCGAGCTTCTGTTACTCATCTATTTGTTGTGTCTCATTAGAACAAGACACAAAATAAAACAAGTTCCTCATCCTCTGCTCCCTATACTCTTTCCACGAGAAGTTATTTAGAAGGATGAATCCCAGGGTTGAATTCAGCATTTTGGTTCAGTCAAACGTGTTGAAGCTGAGAAGGAAAACATGCAGCTCTAGTGGTGTGTTTTGGCACAGCTTCCTGGGCCATGCTGCTACACGCGCGTTTGACACAACACTCCACAATATGTGCTATGGTGCATTTCATGGGTAGTGGCAGATTGGTTTGTAAAACAGCAGTATGTTGTCTAACTAATGCTCATACTCTGTTTGAGGCCAGAGATCAGTTTTAGAGAAGACTCACTTAGAAATGTAACAAAACATCTCTAAGAATGAGGCAGCTACACAGCACGTTTCTGTTAAAGGGAGTTGTGGGAGCTCTGTGTTATACAAAACATTAGGTTGTGTTTTCAGTGCTTTTGGGGCTAAATACACACGTGTATGGCTGAGAGTGAAACTTTAATGCTAAACCAACAGGTTAAACATGTCTGAGCCTCTTTGGACCATGTTTTGGGCAGAACCATGGCAGGGATAAGAGAAATACCTGTGACCTCTGTGCTGCTGACAAGATTCTACATATTTTTTTTATGACTGCAGTAGATGGATACCAGTGCTTTGACAGTGCTTTTGCACTGCTGGAGATTCTACAGAAATAGTTTCTACTAATACTACGTATGGGCGTTAGATAATCCAGCAGATAATTTCTTCCAAGAGGGCAATATTGCTCACGAAAGAGTAGTTCAGAAAATGTTTGAAGCATGTGTTGTTTCAAATAACATTCCCAGTTCTGTTCTACCATAGAAGTAGGGAAATAAAACATTTTCTTTCAACCGTTACAGAAACCTCTGGAAATGTTAAGATAATAAGAAAAAGTTTTTGAAAACAAAAGCAGTTTCCAATCAAGTGGAAGTGATTGCTAGCAATTATATGCCAGTATTCTGATCTCATGGAACTGGTTTTTAGGAATGGCACATCTTGATGTAATCTTTCTGCACAATTAATTGTAGACTCTTGGGACTATAAACTTCTGTTGCAGAGAGGGCCTTTATTAGTGTGTTAATGTGGAAGGTTACCATACTGGGACATTAAAATAGTTGGGCTGGTGCCAATAAATGTGAGTGGAAATTAGTAGCTACACTTAAAACTAGAGGTAACATAGTGTTTTAGAATTTTCTGAGTGTAACGCTTGATTCTAACCTAGGGGTTTTAAAGTAAGATCACATGCATTTCTTTTTTTCTTTCAAAACCAGGTTAACTTTCTATTTGCCTATTTTTGTGAGCTTACTATAGTGGCATCCCAGTGCAGTGTGGGAGAACTTCCAAATGTTATAAACCAGTATACCAAATGTCTAGGCTGACCAGTTACAGTTGTACATGTATTTTAGAAATATGCCAACAGAAACAGAAATATACTGCGTATTTGGCATCTCTTTTGGAGTAATAAAGGTTAATTTTAATTATGCATATTGGTTTTATTTTTATTCACTGTAAATTGTTATAAATTGTAATACCAAGTTCCCTACTATGTAAATTGAAGTGTATAAAACATTTAAACTTGTAAATAAATTTAAGAATGATGGCAAAAATGCATTCTCTCTATGTAGATTTCTAGGGCATGTTCTCCCTAGAAATTCAGACCTTTTTCAATTGCTGTTTCAGTAGTGGGACTTGGATGCGAACTTTTCCAGCTAAATAATGTGATTTTGCATTTAGAAACAAAGCCAAAAAATGTATTTGAAGTCACTGAAATCTGTACTGAATGATCTGGTTTGGGGGGCAAGTCCTTGAGGTCTAATTCATTTTTCTCATTCAAAAGCTCTATGCAAAGAAGTAGTGAGTCCTGCTCCTTTTGTCTGTTATTTATTAAGATGCCTTCCTTTTTTTGAGTAATTTTGGATTTTGATTTTAGTTTCATTTTCTGTGGTAACTTAGTCAATAACAGCTTTTGGACAGAAAGTTGTCAGTGTTCTTTGATAAATGCTAGTGTTGCAATCTAGACTCAGCCAATACTGAGGAACTGGTCACACAATTTCTTCTTGGCTGTCAGTGACTTATCTGGGACTGTGCTATGTAGCTTTCATAGTGACTCTAAATGGAAATCAATTTAATGCCTGTGGGCTAGGATTCACTGCTCAGAAAATTAGTATTTGAACACTGTCAGGCTTGGGGCCGTGACAGCTCCCTGGGGAGCCTGTTCCAGTGTCCAGCACCCTCTGGGGGAAGAACCTTTTCCTAATGTCCGACCTAAACCTCCCCTGGCACATCTTCCTGCCATTGCCTTGGGTTCTCTCATTGGTCACCAGACAGAAGAGATCGGTGCCTGCCTCTCATCCTCCGCTTGTGAGGAAGCTGTAGGCCGTGATGAGCTCTCCTCTTAGTCTCCTCCAGGCTGAACAAACCGAGTGACTTCAGCTGCTCCTCATATGGCTTCCCCTCCAAACCCTTCACCAGCTTTGTATCCCTCTTCCGGACACTCTCCAGTAGCTTTATCTCCTTTTTATCCTGTGTCACCCAGCCCTGCACACAGAGCTCCAGGTGAGGCCGCACCAGTGCAGAGCAGAGCGGGACAATCCCCTCCCTGCCTGGCTGGCCGTGCTGTGCTGGATGCACCCAGGACACGGTTGAAGGTCTAACACTCCATGTATAAACACTGGAAGTCTGTTTCTCATTGTGGTTTGTCATATGTAAAGCATCCAGACTGAACACTGACCATAATTAGTTTTTGAAGAGTATGTTAAATTTGTTTAAGCATAAACTCCCAGCTGAAACAGATTTTTCTGTTGCCCTCTTGCCTACCAGGACACACTGTTGGCTCGTGTTCACCTTGCTGTCAACCAGAACCCCCAGATCCCTCTCTGCAGAGCTGCTCTCCAGCACCTCGTTCCCCAGTCTGTATGTACAGCCAGGTTTGCTGTGTCCCAGGTGCAAAATCCGTCACTTGCCCCTGTTGAAATTCATGCGAGTGGTGATTGCCCAGTTCTCCAATTTGTTCAGATCCCTCTGCAGGGCCTCTCTGCCCTTGAGAGTGTCGACAGCTCCCCTCAATTTTGTGTCATTGACAAACGTACTTAGTATTCCCTTGAGTCCTATGTCGGAGTCATTTATGAAGACATTGAAGAGCGCTGGCCCTAACATGGATCCCTGTGGAACCCTGCTAGTGACAGGTCACCAGCCCGACATAACCAGTATGTTAATAAGGCGACCATGCTCATGGAGTAATGGGCCAATGTTATTTCTAGTTTGCCTTTTACCATTAATATATTTTTAAAGCCTTTTTTATTGTCCTTCACAGTATTGGCCAGCTTCAATTCTAATCGAGCTTTGGCAGTGCGAATTTCTTCCCTACAGTGGCAAGTAGCATCTCTGTAGTCCTCCCATGTTGCCTGAATTTGCTTCCACTGACAGTATAATTTCCTTTTCCAACATATTTCAAGAAGAAATATTTCAAGCTGGCTTTTTGCCTCGCCATTTTTGCCTGGTGTTTTGGAATTGCCTGGTCCTGTGCTTTTAGTAGGTGGTACTTAAAAAGCGACCAACACCAACGGACCCCGATACCTGCAAGAGCTTCTTCGCAGGGCATCTTACTAAGTATTTCTCTGAGCAGCCTGAAGTCTGCTCTCCTCTTATCTAGTGTTAAGGTCTTGCTGGCAGTTTTCCTCCCATTAGCAAAGATTTTGAACCTGACTGCTTCATGGTCACTGTGGCCAAGGGAGCCACCAGTCCCCGCTTCTCCCACAAGGCTCTCTCTGTTAGTGAGAATCAGATCTAGGAAGATGCCTTTCCTGGATGGTTCCCTTAGTACCTGTACCAAGAAGTTATCGTCCCAATGCTTTAGGAACCTTCTGTACCTGTTGGTGTCAGCTGTATGATACTCCCCATTGACATCTGGCAAGTTGGAAGTCCCCCATAAGGACAAGGGCAGATGACTTGGGGGCTTTGTTTAGTTCCCTAAAGAATAACTCATCAGTGTCGGCATCCTGGCTGGGTGGCCTATAGTAAACACCCACGACAACATCTGCTTTGTCTGACCCTTAACCCTTACCCAGAGGCTCTCAACTTTGCCATCGCCAACTGCCAGCTCCACGCACTCCAGCCCCTCTGCTACATACAGTGCCACCCCTGCCTCTCCTACCCTGCCTGTCCCTTCTGAACAGCCTGTAGCTGTCCATCATGGCACACCAGTCACAGGACTCATCCCATCAGGTTTCGCTAATGCTAATTATACCATATCCCTGGGACCGGACCAAGGCTTCTAGTTCATCTTGCTTTTTCCTCATGCTGCACACATTGGTGTAGAAGCACCTCAAGTGTGGTTGATAGTGCCCTTCACCTCATGGCACAGCCTGAGGAATCTCAGAGTCATGCGTCTCCTCAAGCTTTGAAGTGCCATCCCGCTGTTCATCACTGACTGGCCTGGTACCGCCCCGTTCCCCCTTCCAGCCTAGTTTAAAGCCCTAACAATCAGCCTTGCTAGCCCCTGAGCAAACACCCTTTTCGCCTTCTGAGAGAGGTGCATCCCATCGGGTGTCAAAAGACCTGGCAAAGGACTGACTATCCCACGGTTGAAAAACCCAAGTTCCGTGGATGACACCAGTCACGGAGCCACGTGTTGATTAGTTGGGCCTGCTTGTTCCATTCTGTGTTCCTGCCTGATACTGAAATGATGGAGGAGAAAACCACTTGAGCACCTGAGCCATTGACCAGCTGCCTCAATGCTCTGAAATCCTTTTTGGTTTGTTTAATACTGCTTTTGCGTATCTCTTCCCTGCCAACATTAAAAACCAATAGCTGGTAATAATCAGAGGACCTTACCAGCCAGGGGAGTTGTTGAGCCACATCTCTTACCCTGGCCCCAGGGAGGCAGCAGACTTCCCTGTGGGTTGTGGTATCGGGCCCTCTGTTCCCTTCAGAAGGGAGTCGCCTATGACAATCACCCTTCTTTTCCTCTTTACATGTGAGGTTTTAATGGGTTTTCTGGGTTTCATGTTGGGCATGGGTTGCTTAGAGGACCCATCCTTCCCAGAAGAGTCTTCATCAGCAGCATCAGCTGCTTGCCCATCCAATTCCAGGGCCTCATACCTGTCGTATACAGGCACCTGGGAAGGTGGGGCAGGTCGAGTGTGTGTTCGCGTGCTGCCCCGAGCTGTAACCCATTTCCATTCTCCCCCATCTTCTGGGTTGCCCCGTACAGCCTGATGGCAAGAGGGTAGGAGAGGTCCCTTTAACCTGGTGCCGTGGTTGGTTTCTGCTCCTGCATCAGGGATAGCAGACTGTGAGTCTAACAGTCAATCTCCTTTTCTGACTCTCTGATGCTCCTCAACCTGGACACCTCCTCTCAAAGCTCTGTCACCAGGCTGAGCAGCTCCTTCACTTGGGCACATCACCCACAGGTGAGCTCGCTGCTGCCATTAGTCCCTGAGCAGAAACTTGGGCGCACTCTGCAGCCCAGGACCTGGACAGCTGCATCTTCCCGCACAAGCTCAGTTTGGGTGGCTGCATCAGTTCTTGCAGCTAGGACTATGAGGCTAACTGCTGCGCTAACTGCCTCACCTGTCTGCTGGCCCTGTTCACTGCGCTCCTGGTGGCCTGTGCTCCCTAGGGGCCGTTTAAATCTCCTGGTAATGACCTGCCACGTGAGCTACTCTCGTGAGATCAGCCAATTTTCAGGCGGTCTCTCTGCCCGCCCGTGGATTTGCCTGGCACTGTGTCTGCCCCTCATCTCCTTGATCTGTGCTCTGCAGCAGAACTTACTGTAATTGCTGCTCTGCTCCTCGCTTGCTCGTTGCTGACTGATGACTGACTGGCTGACTCCAGCTGCAGATTTAGACTGAATGGTTTAATAACTCCTAGACCAATTTTTCCAAAATGACAAACAACAGTTACCACCATTTGTTTATTTCCAACAGGTAGCTCGTTACACTGCGAACAAATTATGAATTAACTTCTCATCCAGTGTCTTGTCCCTACAGGTTCAAAGACCACCCAATACACCATTAGCTGTTATTTCAGTGAAAGCTCCTCTGCTCTATCAGCACTTCACAGGATGCATTGTCACTGATGAACACAATAGAATTTATAGGTTTATCGTTTTAGGACTAATGACTTAAACCTGAGTTGCTTTTTCACTTTGTCCTAAATCAGGGTGTGATTCCCTCTAGTGAATCCTTGCCTTGTCATGCCCTGGCACAGCGTCTTCCACGGCGCTTACCCAGGAGGTTCCACACCATTTCAATCACCTACAGCATATCCCTTTGCTAACTGCAGCCAACACAAGCTACGCACAGTCTTCTTAAAGCTACATGATGTTTAATCTTAGCAAGGAAACAGGACACTGAGAAAAAGATCTGAAGAGAAAACCTGAGTCTGTTTGTGATCCCTGAGGGCTTCTCATTAGCAGCCTAAGCAGACTTCACCTCCTGAAGGCTTAGGAATCGTTGCAGTCCAAGGCGGTTCCAAGCTCTTGTAATCCTGCTGTAAAACTTCCAGGTTTGAGCCTCTTGGGGGAAAATTGTCTTCAGGCTCAGCATGGGCTGAGTTACAGCATCAAGGTCACCAGACGGGAAATGCAAACCCCTGGGAGTTGTCCTTCCCTCCTGTGTACATTGCCTGACAAACCTGTAACTTAATCTGTTAAACTGGTGCAGTGGTCAGTGCTTACAATAATTTTAATACATTCAGTAAACAAGTCACAAAAAAAAGGGTTCAACAATTGTTAGTCAAGCACACAAAAAAGAGAAATGCCAATCCATTCTGAGCGTTTTCATTTATTTTGGGTTTTGTTTATTTGTTTGTTTTTTGCCTGGCTATTCTGAAGCCTTTGCTTCCCTGTTGTATTTATTTTTCTGTCCTTCGTTTTTTTCACTTCTTATATTCCCTGAAAATCACTGAATTTTAGCCTACATGTAATAAATATATATTAAAAACGACTTTGTCTTGCACAGACTTTAACATTAGTCAACGCAAGCTCTGGTGGTTTAGGTTTGGTATCATGGGGTGATCTGCCAAA